>JAHLJT010004567.1:100261800-100414996 GCA_031308135.1 Acheta domesticus | reverse complement strand
ATATCGGTTCCCATTGCTGGATCAATTTGTATGAATCTTATGACGTCTTGCTTGGAATATCCCGGGTTAGGACTTACATTGTTCCTTGTAGATCTATCTTTGTATTTTTTTTTTTTTTTTTAATAATTATTAATCCGTGTTCGGCCTGTTAGGCCTTTCAAGGTTTTGAATCATACATACAATTTTTGTACAAAGTTAATAACATTCGGCTTATTTTACATATTTTTTGAATTTACAATTAAATATTAACTAATTACCGAGGAGTGTCCAGGAAGGGTCCTCTAACTACTCAAATTTATTTCTAATTTGTTGTTAATAACTGCTTTCTTTTCTGCTATTTTATGGAGGTCGAAGTAAATCTTTAGAATGCCGACTTTTGATTCTTGGATATGGTTTTGAAGTTGAACCTAACTAAATTTTGGGTTGCAGGGCAGGATGGTAGGTTGCATAAAATCGGGTGGAGAGTCTGTCTATCCATTGTTTTATTGGGCATATAGCGAGTTCTTTTTGAATTTGCTCGTTAGCGGATATACCAAGGTGCATTTACTGTCCAGCGTAGATACTTGTTTTGAATCACTTGTAATTTGTTTAAATTGCTATGTTGCCGCACCTCCCCAAATTTGACAGGCGTATGTTAGTGAAGGCCTTATTATATATTTGAAAATGGATATTGACGTGTCGATGTTGATCTTTGAGTTTTTATTAATTAGTGGGTACAGTTTTAACATTTTTATAAATGTTGTGTTAGCTGTTATTTTTATGTGTTCTTTCCAAGTTAGCCTTTTGTCAATGTGAAGTCCTAAATATTTTACTGAAGTTGTAGGGGAGAGCCATTGAATATATGTGTTATTTAGAATTAATGGATTTATAGTATAGATTTTTTTTAATGAGAAAATTTTTGCTTTACATTTAGTTGGGTTGATTTTAATTTTCCATTGCTGAAACCATTCTGTAAGTGTGTTTAAATCATCTTGTATCTTTGTATTGGTTTCATTATTATGCATTGCTGTAGTAATAATTGAATACAGCTGATTAGGTGAAAGAAGAAAAATAACTGATAAGCCTTGAAGTTTAATCATATGAAGTAGTTCTTTAATTCGAGCCGTCGTTTGGATTGTGTTTCATCATATATTTTGAATCATATCTTTGGAATTTTATTAGCGATGATAGTGGCATCGGTACAGTTTTGGAGTATCTTTTTAAGTGCTTCCAGAATGCATGGCTGAACAATCATGTTTTCTTGACTAGCAATGTTCATAAACCGGAATTTCACCAACGATTTGGGATCCTTCACTATGGCCTCAGAAAATGTTGTATTATTGCGTCCGTCAATGAAAATATTGTAGTTATTTTTGTATTTATCATAGGTTTCGCAGTATTTGAGTTTCCATTCGTCTGAGTCAAGGTTTTTAAGGTAAACTTCAACCAGAGATTTATCAACTTCAATGGTATTGATGATCCAGGGATTACAGCGGTGATCCTTTGACTTTCTATTGGAAGCTTCGATATGTTGAGTGAGCTGAATAACGTAGCTACTTTATTATAGAAAGGTGTAGAACACTGTAGATTTCCACTTCTAATACTAGGAGATACATCATTACGTATTACTATATATTTAAAAAAATAAATTATTCTGCGATGAATTCGTTTCGAGCTTCTACTGAACCGATTGTACTAATTTTTCCTTTAATTATACTTAATAGTTGTTTTGTTATAAAGAAGTATGGAATATAATAGTTATTTGCGCACTTTCCCATTAACCCTTTAACGGACAGTGGGAGGTATGCCGCCCACCTGAAATGGAATTTTATCAATGAACTCATAAAGAAAAATGTTAATATTATTAATACTAGTGTGATTAACTACTGTTTTCATTAGTTTTTACAATATTAATTTTGTTATTTAAATGAGTATTAATAAAATTCTATTTTTATTAATACACTTTATCTTTAAAATGTACTTTAAGAGACTTTTACAAAATTTTAATATAAATCTATAATTAAAGATCGTTGAAGATTGATACACATTTTTCTTCAAACTACCTCGGTGTGTGTTAGGGGAGTATTGCTCCTAAATTAGTTTTTAACTACAGACAATTAAATGCTGGATAAAAAGTAATCGACCATCTAAGTTTATTAGAACATACCTCTACTGCAAATTGTTTATTGTTCTTCATTGTTTATTGTTTCATACATTTGTTAATTTTATTGTAAATTATACTGTATTTTATTCTCTCAAATAAATTCACTTATGTGAAAAAGTTTGTAAGAAATATAATATATTCTTTAATTTGTAATTGATATAAGTCTTTTTATCTGAGTATTTTTATTTTACAAATATTTAAAATACCAATACATTTTCAAGTAATACAAATAATAAATATTGATTTAAATCATTGATTTAAAAAAATCGTGATTTAAATCAATGGTTTAAAGCACATGACTTAAATCATAACAGCCTTACTTTAGAGACTCAGTAGTTAACTCTCAGACTCAACAACCCCCTCATTAACTCACTCTGCACCATTCAGTGCGGTACTGCATACGTATTCCGAAACCCGCCTTCTCGCAACGGTATACTACCGAGAATATGATCGATATTCTTAGTCCTGCTCCCTGAGTATTATTGTGACTCGGTAATTTTAAATGGCACTTGTCGCGAAGCTTTCAGCTCCCCTCACTCGTCTTGCAACTATGCTCCCGCCCTCGGCCGCTCCCTCGTCTGCAATTTATGAGACGTGTGGTAAAACAGTTCCAGGTTTATACGTTGAGTGCTCTCAATTTATTTTATGTAGCATGTGTCAGTGTGCTCGTTTCGTGTTACTAGCGATCTATACAAAACACTTCCGAATGGCAATCAATTCAAACTCGTAGTACAACCTGCTAACCTTTTCTTACATATCTTTGCTACAGGGGCATGGTGAGTGAGAACCTTTGGGTTAAAGAAAACAATGCACGTGGGTATGTGACCTCATGTTCTTCATTTCTTCAGTCTCACATGCTACATCCCCAACAGAAGAAACGAGTAATCTTGCATACAGTTTTCTTAACATTATCTTATACTTTTATTGTCATGATCCAAAATTCATACATTTGTTCTACAATTCTACAATTAATTAGGGGAATTACAATCGTGTTGTGAGTACTTCCTCTTTTGTGGAAAATGTAAAGACAGTATCGCATTCTTTTAAGTGCTAGAGAAACTTTCTGAAATTTAAATTCATTGAATGAATGAAATGAAAATTAAATCACGACTATTATTTGTATTTTTTTGTACATTTCAGTTTCTAAAATTTATAATTAAATAAAGTGTGAGGAATGTTTGTTATCACTTCATTTTATACATCCTTCAATCGATGGTATTTTATCCAAAATCAGAAAATGATTATTAATTCGGAGAAATATAATCCCAATTAATTACTTTTATTAGTTAAGCAAAATTGCAAGAAACATTTGTCTTTTGCAAAAATTCTTAACTGCCAAATTATAATAAAGATTAAGAGTAATTTCTCTGTATGTGTATTATACAATGTACCTTGTTCTGTTTCTTGAATATCTGATGTAGTGACGAATCAGACCCTGTCCTAATTTCTCTCCATCGCTAGTTATCATCCTTTGATCCTTCCATCCTTTGGGTGGAATCAAAGAAGGGGAAGTGATATTTTAGGTAGAAAGAGGAATATGTCCAGCGCGTTTTATTCCACCAGCCCGAGTACTGTCGAATTCTTGAATATTAGGTGTCTTTAATGTTTCTAATATTCGTTTAAATTTCTAAATATTTCTCTTTACACATGCATTTTTAAGATAAATCTACGCAAATGTTCGTTCTAATAACGACTTTAGTATCCTTTCCCTGCATCTGAGCGAAAAGTTTGAATCTTATGGTCACAGTAATAATTTGTCTTCTAATCTTCTTATCAAATTTTCAACGGAGTTGCCACATGAATGATTTATGAAGTGGTACGCGCTTTCGATGAGATCTTTCGGAGACATTTCACGATAAGTGGAGTCACGAAGAAAAATATAATTATGTGAATGCCAGTTCTCGGGACAAAAACGCCAAGCACTTTTATTGTACCGCAGCACATTTGAACGAACAGTGATACGAACAATATTGATAATATTGCTTGGTACTAACATCATTGCTACTTCAACAATGATGCGAAAAATAACCCGAAGACGAAGTAGAAGACCTTTAGTGTAGCAAAAGTAAGCCAGGCATACAGATATGGACAAGGAAATTACAACATTCATCAAACATGAAAGTTACAAGAAAAATTTTTGAAGAAGTAAATTATGAATGGAAGAATATTATGTTAAAAGAATCACACCATGTAATTGTGTGTTTCATTGTCGGTAAAATAATTAAGTTTTGAAACAGTTAAGTAGAGACCGCTCTCCCCATTTTGCACAGTACACTTCGCCGCAACTTCTCTGGAGGGCAGCAGTGCAGCGGCCGCTTTCCACTTCTGGCGGGGGCGGACGGGCGGACGGGCGGGCGCGTGGACGCTGGGCCGCTCGGCCTGGCCCAGGGCGGCGGAGCAGTTAGCGGAAAGCGTCTTGGAGCGGACACGGCCCCGCACTTGCACTCGCACTCGCGGCCTGCTCCTCTACCGCGTGCGGCTTCCGCCGGCACGGCCGCCCCCACCGCCGTCTCCCGCCCCGCAGCCGCCCACTTCCGCCGCCAACCGCTTTACCGCCGCCCGCTCTACCACGCGCACCGCACACCCGGCCGCTCCGACCTCCGCTCGGCCGCCCCCTCCGCTTCCCTCTCCACCGCCCCCTCCGCCGCCCCCTCCGCCGCCCCCTCCGCCGCCCCCTCCGCCGCCCTCGCTTCGTACCGCTGCGCCGTCGCCTCCACCGCCACTCCTCGCTCCGCCGCCGTCCACTCTGGGCGTCACCCGCACCGCCGCTTTCCGATTGTTTTAAGAGCCGAACCCGGCGATCTCCCTGCCGGCGGCGCGGTGCGACGGTCTGCCCGGCCGCGTCCTGACGTGTCGCGAAGCGGCCGCGGGCGCCCGCCGGCCCGCCCGCTCTAATGCGCCCCGCGGCCGGGAGGAGGATCCGTCCGCGCCTCCGCCCCCGCCCGCCACGCCCCTCACGCCGCCGGCCTCACGCTGCTCGCCCGCCCGGTACATGCCGCCGCAATTAAATACCGCCGCCTCTTCCGTCCTGGCGCTCCGTGCGCCTGCCCCAGGCGACCGCCCCGCCCTCGCCCCCTCCCTTCGCCCGTTCCTCTCAGGCCAGACTGCCGTTCGACGACTGCAAGGTAATGCCAGCGGGCGTAATGTGTAGGTGTCGCCCCCGGTCTGGCACACACTCTTATTTTGACGATTTCTTGGGTGTGGAAATGAAATTTTCTACAAAATTCAAAAGTTTAACTTGTTTCTTATGTGATTTTTTTAATACCATGTAAGTTTAAGGATGAATATTTTCCTGTTTAACTGTTCTTTTGGTCCAACCGAGACATTATTTGTAGTACTGAGAGAGGAAGATGAAGATTACAGAATAAATCCAGTTGACAATACTAGTTGACTTCCATGAGGTAATTGGAAATCGTTCATCGATTAATGTAATACCATGCATATTAATGCATAGTATTCTATAGTACTAAAAATACTAATTTGAATTCGAAGAAAATGTAAATAGAGAATTGAATTACACAAAACGTTTTGTAAAGCGTCGAGAGAATTGCATATCTTCCTGAGTATTAAAATGTCCTCGAGTGAATTCTCTTCATCAATGACGAAATTTCATTCTCATAATCACTTCATCAATAAGGAAACAAGAGGAATAGTGAAGTTCATGATTACCAAAGGCGTACAATTTCAAGTTTTGTTAATAATATGTAATTACATGTAAGAATTTCAGTATATGTGTTCGTAGTTTTCACATGTACGAATTCGTACATGTAGTATATGTACGAATTTCAGTAGTTTTTTTCATATTCTTTTATAACTGATTGATCTCGAAATTTACATTTAAATACAAATGCCATCCCTCGGATGTTGAGTCTTGGAAAATATTCCATCTACAGTAAGATGTTTAAATTACCATTTCGAAGACATGCGAGTGGTCAGATCGCATGCCTTCCATCCCTGGGTACTTGTGTTCTAATCCCGGTCGATACCTGTGGAATTGTGAGGCACAAAAGCGAATTCGCGAAGTTTCCTCGGGGTTCTTCAATTTTCCCTGCCTCTCGTTCCAGTATTACTCCGCCATCAGTCATATCACAACATCATCATAATCACTATACCATCAAAATTATTCGTCCCCTCCAGGTTTGGAACTGCATAATAATAAAGGTACTCCTCACGCTGGTGAAAATATTTTTGATGTGTCCCTTTTCTGCCTAAATTGAGTTCTGTTTAAAGCTGAATTGTGATTTGCACACTCAGTTCACACCGTATATATGCTCATTCTATGAATCACTCAACTCAAGGTTCCATATCCGTTTGTATGTAGTGTTTCTATATGTTTAATAGAGAGCATCTTAGACAAGAGGAATTTATTATACTGATTCGGCTTTTGATGACATGGCCATCATAATAAGTCTACAATAATAATATTAAATAATATTATTTTGAAGGAAACAGATTTAGTTCATCTTTCAAATGAGTGAATAAAGAAAAAGTAATATAATAGCCAAAATGGAAATAACAATTGAATTCTTTTGTCACGAGAAGATATGACGATCGTGAGTTCTTTAGCAGAAGTAGGGTGACTAAGGGTATTTTAATCAAAGAGCAAAGACAGGAAAAGTTCTTTTGTGATATAAAAAGCGAAATTCATTATTTTCTCACTGCTTACATCATTCTGAGTAAGGTGTGAGGAGATAAAGTTAGTTTTTCTGGGAAAGCCGATGGGAAGGTAAGTACCGGCTGTTGAGGTAGGCGCGTACAAAAAAGGTTAAAAGGAGAACAGGAATGTTTGTCGGTTCATTGAGGCGAATATGCTGTTGATTTGAAGAAGGCGTCTTGTGCAAAATTGACTCTTAATTTCTAATACTTGAAATTATGACCTGTATTGATTACGTGTACAGTGAGGTGATTTGATTTAATTTTTTTCTTTGTTATTTTTTCTGAGTAACGTTTGCGTGTGCGGTACATACTTGCTTTACAGTTGTCATTATGTAGTTCGTAAGTGCCTGAGTTTGTCTCGGGCGAGTGATACTTCAGGGATCGGGAGGATATACTAGCACGCAATGATTTATGCTTAGAATCTTAAAATAAATTATCTGTTTTTATAGAATCCGTGATAACGACAAAGGCTCTGAAAGAGGAGTCTCGTTATAATAAAATTTTTCTGACGAAGATGTCTATAAATTTCCTTTCTGATTGGGTCATCAACACTTCATACGAATAATGCGCATTTCCTAGCTAGTAAGAGTTTTCCGAGTTACGAGAGGCTATGTAGTGCATAGAGCATGTGTCCGTCGTGAATCCTCTAGAAAATGTTCGGGTCTCTAGTCTCTCTACCCTCTAGAAAATCTACGGACAATTCAATAAGTCATTTTCTTTGGTGAAAGAATTTAGAGATGTTATCTCTAAATTCTTCTCTTTAACATTTCGATGTATTGCAAGCTACGTGCCTTTATCAAAACATTCGTCCAGAAAAAAAACTAGGTAGGAAAAGTGATTGGAAAGAGAGTATGATGGTTAATGGAAGCAAGAAGAGTGAGTGAAGTTATTTGCTTCTTAACCTAATCAATTCCTGTTTAGAAACACCTTAAAACAATCTGTACTAAAAAAAGTTTTAAGACTGTGCATTCATTTACGTTAATTTGAATACCATTCCTTTGTTTCCCAATATTCTTCTCGGGAAGTTGCGCAAATAACTCAGAGGAGAGGGTTAGAGACTAATTCAAAACGAAAGAATGAAAAAAAATAGTTAATGAGAATGGTCAATGAAGGTTTTTTGTAAATTGTATGTAACAACATTCCAATTGAGGCAAAATATACATTTAGAAAAAGTACGCTTGTGTGACTTTCTGTATTTTGTTAATGCGGTAAACACTTGGCGTAATTCAGCCCGCGGCGGCCCGCCAGTTGTTTCGGCGCGGCGACAGTTGTCTCCATTCACGCGCAAGGTCTCGGGCAAAAAAGAGCAACGCCAGCCCTCGTCCAGCTCCTCCTGGGAGCCCTCGCGCCTTCATCGGGTCACTCCGCGCCGCACCCTCGTTCGCCCCCGCCCTGCGCCGCCCCGCCACCCCCGCCCTCCCTGAAGATCGACCCCGCCCCCGCCCCGCCCACGCGTCGCTCGCACCTCGATCCCTGTAAACCCGCACTCGCTCTCAATCGATATCTGAGTGGTCAGTCGGCGCGCCTCTCCCTCTCCTCCCCCACCTCCTCCGCCTCATCCTCCTCCTCCGCTGCCGCTTCCCCTTTCGACCGATCCCCTCATCCCATCAGCTCCGCTCCACGCCACGCCGCGCCGCGCCGCGCCGCGCCGCCTCCCTCGCTGCCGCCCCCGCCGCCGCCGCCGCCACCGCCTCCGCCTGCGCCCGCTTTAGGGGGACGCCCTGTTTATGGCATATTCCTAGGGCTTATCTGGACGGTTAACGCCCGTATTCACACCATGTGATGTGTTATCGCAGAAAGGAACATTTATTGGCTTGATATTAAAAAATATTTCCACCCCAAACCAAGCAAGGTGGGTTTTTTTCTTCTTTTTTAAATTCGCGCTGCGTTCCAGATGGAAAAACAGCCGCGGATGATCTCTGCGAGGCCGCCGCAGCGAACGAAACGCCGCCGCGTATGCCGGGAGGGGTCCTTTTTATTATATTAAATATATATCGATGATTGAATTTAAGGACCGCTCCGAACGTGTTGCTGAATACATGTGAGATCTTAAATCATAGCCCACGCCGCGGATAACGACCTAATACCGGCGTCCCGCGGCCAACCCTACGGTAGGTCTGTTTTGCACACTCGTTTTGACGGTGTTGTGCTTTTTAACACCCGCAGCAACTTGGGTTTAAGCGGGTTCCGAAATACGTGTCGTTTTAGTGGTCGTTCTCATTTTCAGTCTCTTCCATGTCTCCAACTCTCAATCCAAGTGGAATAGAAAGAAACTGAACAGTTAAGAGAATTTTGTGACACTTCATGTTATTTAAATACTTTGTGTCATCAAAAGTATGTTTGCTTCCGATTTGTTTACTCTGTCCGGCCCGTTATTGCCTAAAATTCCTCACTCTTCATTCTTTTTTTTTCAACATACTCTCTTTTATCGATATTTCCGTCGTATTGCAAATAATCACTTTTGTTACCACAAAAAAATGAACATTTTATTGTAATATATATACTTTTATTCGCTCCCTGTCTCCACTTTTCTCTTGCAAAGGAGACGTGGCAATGAATGTTGTGTTGAACTACATTTTCAGAATGAGAATCTGTCATATCATTTCTATATTTTCTTACTTAAAAAGAAGTTTTAAAATATCGTGAAAATGCAGTTCAATTACAATTTTCTATGAAAATAGTTTTTCATATTCCAGAAAATGTTTGAATTATTTTAAGAATGTACGTATTAAGTTTATCTTAGTAGTAATGTGTGTTATTTTATATTCAAAGTAATCTTATTTAATTCTCATACCGATTGGATTGTTCGACTCAATAGAGGAATTTATTTTAAAATAAATACAATATAAAATTAAAATTTATATAAAATAATTAAATAATATACGAATTTCTTTTTACGTTTTGGAATAGGTGTTTTCTGTTGCAAATCGTTCATTTATTCCGATATCAGTTTATATTTCATCTATTCTATACAGTGTCTCGTGGTTTCAAGCAATGTACACGAGAAAATGCTGATATTACAATGTCACTTTGATTCCATATTTTTAATAATAATAATAATAATAATAATTATTATTATTATTATTATTATTATCTATAACGCTAGTTCAATGTACGCGTATAAAGTTCAATGTACGAAGACACTATTCTTCTCGCATGCACGATTAACAAAATCACTTTATTGCCAACTTATCGTGCAATCTGGAATCCCTATTTACAAAAACAAATCATTCAGTATTTCTATTTACTATACACTATAGTAGAAACACGATAACTGGAAACTCAATAATTTGAATTCTTCATATTTCAAATTTTATTAATTTCTCTTCAGTCCTTGGACATGTGGTGCGATGTTTGCAAATTCTCTCGTTGTTGAATTGAAGTATTCGATAACTCGATATTTTCTCCCATTTAAATTCGAGGTCAGCGAGGTTACACTGAACAGCATGATGCACCTTTTCGCATTCCTGTAGCACACACAGTAAATGAGTGGCAGTTGCCTTTGATAAGTGGTTACAAATTTTACGTCACCCCTTAAAACTCAAGACATAAATTTCTCACAAGTTCAAAACTCGGATTACATTGTATATTTTGATTTGCTATTTAGATCATCTGTAAACTCTTTCCCTTATTTTTCTTAATTGTTTCCTACATCATCTTATAGGAATGCTTGTACATAAAATACTGGGATGTAATGATTTAGAATGCAATTGTTACCGTGTGCCATGCTTATAAAAGGGACAGAAAAAGATGAATGTATTCTGCGATGGTATTTTATCCTACGATGTTTTCAATAGATTATCTCATGGCAATGATAAAAAAAACTCTGTTAAAAAGAGATGATTGTTCTTTACGACAAAAATCAATGAAAAAGTATATCAACACATACACTAATTGAAGTAAGCTAACATTGCCTTAATTTTCTTTCTTAGATCCTTGTTTAGCGGTATTCTTTAACTAAATTCAGGCTTTAAATAAAAATTCAGAAAGATTTATAATTTTTTGCTCATTTGTACAAACAAATTTATATTTTCCTTTGATCGTATGTTGAACACCTCTCGTGTGAAGATTATGGTGAGATGTCCCAACAAGTTATGCGTTGCACACATTTTCTAAACAAAATTGAAATAACATTTATATTCGAGTAAAAATGTAAAGTTTGTGAATGTGTGAATTCTGGAAGAAAAAAATTATTGAATTATTGACTAATTTACAACTCGATTTATCCTAAACAAGAGTTGCTTTCTCTTTCATATTTATATTTCCTTTGTTTGGGTAACAGTTACATGCGTTTGCAAAACAATTATTAAGATTTCGCAAAATGTGAACTTATTGTCACATTTAAAACAAATTTCTGCAAGTGCACTTAATATACAAGCGTAGGAATTCTATATTGAGTCACCAAATCATCAAACAATTGTTGTAAATCACAATTTGTTTGGTACTCTCTCATGGATGTAAATTACCCAAATTGATATTCTTCTAAGAGACGAATTTTCAATTAGACATTCCTCAATATTTTCATTGTTTACTTTTGCCTCCAACGTGTATCTTCCGAGCTAGCAACAATATTTTATTCACAGAAATGAAAAGAACATTGGCTTTATTTTATTGTCATTTGGCTTTTTAAAACATAAGGTGTTTGATAATTCATTTTCAACTTTCCATAAGCGATATTTTACTCCACAGACTTACAAAAAACAAATATCGTTCTTTCATTCCTCTAAAACCTTTCCCGGAGGCATTGACCGCTATGGAAAAAAGTTAGAATAACATCCTCTCAGCAAGATTTCATCATGCGTTTTTTAGTTATTTTCCCATGACTCTGTGACACATACGCGCAGAGTGAACGAGATATAGTAGATGATCCCCGAAGGGTATTTGCATAAATCTATCTCCGTGCTGGGCGCACGGGCGTTCCAACGAGGCAGACCTCCGTACGGTCGCTGCCACGGCAACTTCAAAAGCCAATTGGAAAGATCGCTGCGTCCACAGCACCGCCAGCATGAAACTTTCCTCCTCCTTTCGGGCAGTTTATTTTGGGTATCGCCTTTTTAGATGTTTTTTGTTAAATACAAAATAGTTGCTTATATTTCTTGTAATATTTATTTATCCTTGTTCTTTTGGAAAGTATTTTGAGGTGCTTCAACAATTATGTAATTCATATTCATAAAATAATAAGAACAATGCATATAAGTTTTACAAGCAGTTCAAACTATATGCGATAGTAATAATAATAATAATAATAATAATAATAATAATAATAATAATAATAATAAAACCATCTAATATCCCTGAAAACGATGATCCACTTCAAGGTTCATCTCTTCCAAATGAAACATCCGTCAGTGGTGAAAATTCATCTGGCCATGAGTCACACGATAAGGACATGATGCGGGACCTCCTCCGACGCGAGATAGAACGAGTTCGTCTACTTCCATTCGAATCTCGTGCACCGTTGAGGAGAATTTACGAAAATGCTAAAGCTAAGAGAGTGATAGAAACAGCGAATTCTGTCTTAAATGAGGTTGTACAGACCTCAAGTAGAGATCTAGATATTACTGAAATCAATCACATCGTGTATGCAACTGGATATCTAGTATCTCAGATAATCTTGGGACCAGCCAAGAACACCGATGGCCGACAGCCAGACAGAGTAAAAAGCTCCGTACCTCCGTAGATGAAAAGAATTATGAAACGGATAGCCGACACACGGCGTGAAATATCACTCCTAGCCGAGGCATCTTCTAAGTCAAACCACACGTATAAAGTTCAACAAAAAATACTCCATGTTGAACAAAAATACCTAATTGACAATGACACGACAAGGCTAATGGTAGCTGAAAAGCTAAAAGAAAAATCCAAGCATGGGCTCAACGAATAAGACGGTACAAACGTAGAAACGATTTCCGTGTACAGAACCGGTTGTTTGAAACAGACGCGAAGAGATTCTATCGCAGTCTGACTGAAAAACCGAATGGCAATGCTGCCCCTCCTTCAAAAGATGACGTCGAAACATTTTGGGCAGGAATCTGGGAGGAAACCAGATTCTACAACAAAGACGCATCGTGGCTCCAATCTGAAGTTGATGCTGCCAATGGACTCGTGGAAGCAGTGGAACATGTTCAAGGATTCTCGAAAGAGGACCTATGCCAAACAATTAAGAACATGGGAAACTGGAAATCCCCTGGGGTTGATAAGATCCAGATTTATTGGATTAAGAAATTAACAGCACTACATTTTCATCTTGCAAAGGCTGTTAATAAAATTTTAGAAAACCCTAACGAACTCCCCGAATGGCTCACTCGCGGCATTACGTATTTGCTATCCAAAGGAGGAGACAGCTCTTTGGCGAAGAACTACAGGCCAATTACTTGCTTGCCAGTAATGTACAAACTTATAACTGCAGCCATTGCTGACAAAATGTATAGGCACCTAGAGAAGAACCATCTGTTGCCAGTTGAACAGAAAGGATGTCGTAAAGGTTCCTATGGCTGTAAGGAAATCTTGCTTCTGAATAAAATAATTTTGAATGATGCAAAGAAACGAAAACGTAATTTAAGCATGGCTTGGATTGACTACCAGAAGGCCTTTGACAGTGTACCACACGATTGGATTTTGAAGACCCTGGAGATCTATCGATTTCATCCTAGACTTGTTGAGTTTTGCAAGGCTAGTATGAAGTCGTGGAGTACCAGGTTACTAATCCACAGCGGAAAGGGAGTAGTAGAAACCAGAAGTATTCAGATTAACAGGGGAATTTTTCAAGGAGATTCACTATCCCCTCTGCTGTTTTGCATTAGTTTGATTCCTTTATCAAGACAGCTGTCGCACACTGACTTTGGTTACAAGCTCCATGGTGATGAAATGCCTGTATCACATTTATTTTACATGGATGATCTTAAAGTTTTTGCTAAGAATGATGCGATTCTCTCCCAAATGCTGTCTGTCATCAATGATTTTAGCAATGACATCTGCATGAAGTTTGGTCTTGACAAGTGTGCAAAAGCCAACTTAAAAAGAGGCAAAATGACCACGTCCGAAAACATTGAAGTTGATAGACACACTGTGATTCAAGATCTTGAGCCAGGTAAAACTTACAAATATCTGGGCATTGAAGAATGTGAGACCATCTCGAACGACACAATGAAAGAGAGAATTCGCAGAGAGTATTATAGACGAGTGAGACTTGTCCTGCAGTCCGCTCTGAACTCAAGGAATAAAATATCTGCAATAGGTAGTTTGGCGGTGCCTGTAGCCGAATACAGTTTCGGACTAGTAGACTGGACTGAACAGGAAATTCGCATCATGGATCGAAAAACCAGAAAATTGCTTACAATGCATCATGTTGCCCACCCCCGAGCTGATGTACATAGACTTTATGTGCCACGTAAGGAAGGAGGAAGAGGCCTGAGACAAATTGAAGCCTCCTGGCACAATGCCATAACCGGGATGGGAAAGTATGTAGTCAGCCATCAAGATGACCCACTAATGAGGCAGGTCATGAAATCTGACCGAAGAATGGGAAACAGAGGCATTGTAAGTGTAGCAAGAAGCATTGCGAACAAGACTATGCAAGACAACCAGAATGACAGAGACACTGAACTTCTGATGCTACTTAACATGAAATTTGAGACACAAAAAATGTTAAAGAAATCGTGGAGAGACAAACCACTCCACGGACAATATCTAAAAAGAATGGACAAGGTACAGATCAATAAAGATCAATCATTTATGTGGCTTAAAAGGGGAAGAATGAAGCCAGAATCGGAAGCACTTGTAATAGCTGCCCAAGATCAGGCCTTGAGAACACGACATTATGATAAAGCGGTTCTCAAAATTTCCCAAGATGATAAATGCCGCATTTGTCAGGAACACGTAGAAACCATCGATCATATTGTCTCAGCTTGTCCAATCCTAGCAAAGACCGAATACTTGAAAAGACACGACAGGGTGTGTAGCTACCTCCACTGGCAGATCTGTACCGCCCTCGAAGTTCCGAACACATGCCCCAAGTGGTACGAACACTCACCGAAACCGGTGACGTCTGTTGGATTGTGTACGATATTGTACGACCAACAAATTCAAACTGATCGCACGATAGCAGCAAACAAACCGGATATAGTCATCCGGGATTTGGAGAACAAATCGTGTTTGCTTGTGGATGTTGCTGTACCTTGCGATCAAAACGTCGTTACCAAGGAGGCAGAGAAAAGTCTTAAATACAAGAGTTTGGAAATCGAGATCAGCCGAATGTGGGGCGTAAAAGCACAGGTCGTACCGATAGTTATCGGAGCTCTGGGATTTGTTCCGCAAAATTTGAGTAAGAACTTGTCTAAACTCCCAGGTAATCCAAAAGACTGGGAAGTGCAAGAAATAGCTTATTTGGAACAGCCCACATTTTGCGCAAAGTATTGTAGAGGCACCGACAGTCCCTAGATCTGCTCCTTAGGTAGCTGGTTGCAACCTGGGGTAGATTTTATATTCAGCCGACACATAACATCCTAAGTCGTGATTTAGAGGAAAAATAATAATAATAATAATGATAATAATAATCATCATTAGATCGTGATGAGGAAGCTTTTGCCATAAAGCTGAGAGAAAATTATCAGAAGTATAATATTCTGTATCAAGGTACACCCCTTGATCTTCGACCGCGTATACCAAAAATCACTGGTAAAAAGAAGTTTTAGGATGCTTGTAGAGTAATGAATATCATCTTAGAAGACCTAACCCACACACCTACTTCTCTGGAAGAACTAGCTGGAGAAACGCATATTTCTGCCTTAGCCGTTTGTATGAGTATGGGGAGAGATATCGAAAATAACAACAAAATGTGTGTAACTTCTTCCGCATCAAAATCTGACGATGTGCCATTATTGAATTGAATTGCCTTATTTTACGTGGCGAGACTCAGGCCATGAGGCCTGCTCTTCCGTCTGACCAAGCAAATTTCGCTACGCTCCTTTCACCTAGCGGAGAAAGAAGGTATTATCTCGGGCGACGAAAGAGGCGATTTGAATTTTGCTCAGAGGCGTCATTTAGGCTTGAGGATCTTTTACATGCAGTAAATCTACAAACATGGGACAGCCGGCTTTACTTCCTCTCCGAAGGAAGGCGTACGAAGGATTTTTTCGCCCCTAAAAATCCATGGCTTCGATCGGGTTTGAACCCGCGAACTAGGGTATAACAGTACGAAACGCTAACCGTTACATCATCGCCGCCACAATTATAGAAGAAACGAATCCAGGACAAAATCAATACGGCTAGAAGTGATATTGGTCATTCAACATAGTATTTTGCAAAGAAGGGAGACATTTCCTAGAAAGTGAAAACGGGAATTAAATCAATAGTTAGGAGGCTGAAAGTTAAAATAAAATCCAAAAATCTAGATCAAAAGTTGAAAAAAGAAGAAGAGAAACTTAAACAGAGCGACGATTAGACGGTACACCGAAGCGTCAAAAAACGGCAACAGGAATCAATGTTTGTAGCTAATCAGAAGAAATTCTACAGACAAGTGGAAGCTGGTGATGAGGAAGAACTAAGGGGTCAGCCACTGAGTGAGAATGATATGGTTCAATTATGGTCCAAAATATGGGCAGTATCTCCCCAACACAATGAGCAAGCATACTGGCTTTATGAGGAAATCGAAGCGTGCCGATATGTAAATGAAATGCCAACAGTAACGATTACCGAAGACGATGTGAGAGCAGTCATCAAGAAGACACAGAATTGGATAGCTCCTGGTCTAGATGGAATTCATAATGTTTGGTGGAAATACTTTACGGCTCTCCATCCACACATAGCTAAATTTTTTAACGATGCCTTGAAATATCCATCCAATTTCCCTAAATATTTGTTGATGGGTAAAACATTTATGATGGCTAAACTAGGAGAGTCTGCAACCCAAGAACTATCAGCCAATTACATGCATGTCAACATTATACAAAATTTTGACTGCTGTTATATCTTCTAAAATTTATGAATATATTGTATACCCAAATATTTTACCTCCTGAGCAAATTGGGTGTAAAAAGGGAACCAGAGAATGCAAAGAACTGTTGGTTATAGATAGTGTGGTTACACAACAAGTTTGCAAAAGACTTCATGATATATCTGTGGGTTGGGTGGACTATAAAAAGGTATTTGATTCTGTGCCTCATTCATGGCTTCTGTATATCCTTGATATCTATAAGATTGACCCAGCAATAATAAATTTTCTCTCTGTGTGTATGTCTGAATGGAAGACTTCTTTACATGTTAGGCAAGGTCGTTACTCCTACGTGACCAGGGAAATTAGTATTCGGCGAAGTATATTTCAGAGTGACAGCTTGAGCTCTCTTTGGTTCTGCATCTCTCTAATTCCGCTGAGTAGAATGATGAGAGAAACTGGATATGGATATTGTATAAAGAGAAACCCAGATGTTCGCATATCACATCAGTATTATATGAATGACCTTAAGCTATATGCATCTAATAAAGATCAGCTACAGAGTCAAATGATGATTGTCCAAAACTTCAGCAAAGGTATCTGCATGGAATTTGGTTTGCATAAATGTGCGATGTTGCATGTAAAACGTGGAAACGTCCAAACTCAGGAAGGAGAATTACAACTCTCCATGGACACCATCATGCAAAATCTTGGAAACGAAGACTCTTACAAATATCAAGGGATGTTGCAACTATTGGAAATATCTTACTCAAATGCCAGAAATAGGATACAAAAGAAAATGGTAACAAGAGTTAATAAGATCTGTGAGACGAATATCAACTCAAAAATAAGATTTCTGCAATCAACGCATGGGCTATCCCTGTAGCTACTTACACCTTTGGAGTGATAATACGGACGGATACCTCTCTCCTAGCCTTTGACAGGAAAATGAGAACGACACTCACCAAGCATCGACTTCACCATCCTCATAGTTCGACACAGAGGTTATATTTATCTCGAAACGATGTAGGCAGAGGACTGCTTAATTTACAAACACTGTGTCGTCAGCAGGAAGAAAAACTCCGTCATTATTTTCTTTCAATGGACACACCAATTCATAAGGCAATTTGCACGTACGATAAAATATCAGTCCCTTAAGTGTAGCCCAAGAGAACAGAGAGTTCCTTCACTTGACAAGGGATGATCGAATTGATATTTGGAAGACGAGGGAACTGCATGGCTGGTTTAGAGCAATGTTAAACATCTGATGAAATGAATCTTACAAAGGCATAATAATTTATCAAAAGTAGTTCACCATGCACTTGCATAGAAATACCATCTAGCTGAACAGGAACAACCTTATTATAAAGGTAAGCCTGAGCAAGTCATCAGCAACCTTCAGGCACGAATTTTGTGGGACACGACAATTATAACTGACAGGACGGTTGAAGCAAACAGACCTGACATTGTTCTGTTTGATAAAACAGCAAAAACAGCGATGATTTTCGATGTAGTAGTTCCTTCAGATGAAAAATTAATATCAACATTAGCAGAGAAAAAACGAAAATTTCAACCCCTGGCTGTCGAATTAAAGGATTGCGAAGACTGCTCAGACTGCGAAGAGTAGAGTTCCTGTGGTAGTGTCCGTAAATGGTGTAGTCACGAAGAACTGGCAGAAAGCTGGAGAAATTCTACGATTACAAGAAAAAATCTGAGAATTATGCAAAAAAACCGCTTTACTTGGTACGGCGCACATTGTCCGAAAATTTTTGAGCCTTGATTGAGAGAATTAATCAGAATAGTTAATGCATCACTTGAAGAATGTGAAATAAAATGCAAGATTTAAAATTGAGAATAATTCTGAAGTGTTTGTTCTGTAGACTTTATTTTCTTTGTATTTCTATAAACATTGTACACACAAAATTTTTCTTGGGCGGGAAAACCCCAACATTTTTTGTATTTAAAAAAGAAAAATAATAAATGTATAAATATAATATATTGCTAATTTGGTGAGATAACTCTAGGGAGACAGATTGGAATAATGATCGAAAGTTTTTAGCAAATTTATTGTAATTTGTGTAGAATTAAGAAAATATTTTAAATAATAGATCTAAATAAACAAAATATGAAGGTTGCATAACTTGAATTTAATTAAAATATTTTAACTAGAGAAAAGTAAGTGCTCAACAAGTTAATAAGAAAAACTTTTTGTGTTTAAGACATGTTAATTAAGAACGTTGATAACGGTAGTTGCAAAAGTGTCTCGATCTGGTAATTTCTATTAAAATCATAAATTTTACTCGCATTTTTCACTCTCACCTAATCGCGTCCATTCCCGTGGACAAGGACGCGGCGAGGGCGAATAGGACGGGAATCAGTTATGGGCGACTTGGGCTCAAAGTAGGCTATTTGGCGTCCCTTTCTATCGTGTCGCCAGACGTAGGACCTTGAGACGGGTGTGGATCGACAATCCAACCCATTCAGATTAAAAATATATAGGTTTGTGTGAGCACAACTCGCTGTAGTTCCTTCGCTTTAGTTTGCTGAAAGTAGAGAATTGACATGTTCGATCCATCCCAAACAGACAAAAATCGAAAGACGATATTCATCATGATGCGGATCGACCAAAATATGTGAAGCACTCCTTTTAAAATGGTCTTATAGCAGATTCTTTTGCATTATTGTGAATATAAGTTTCAGTGGCTTTATGTTGTATTTTTCATAAAGGTGATTTGTCGTATAATTATCTTTGTTGATATTTCGTTCTCCGGGACCAATTTTTTTTCTTACAAGGACCATGTATAAATTCCGGCCCAAGCCCAGCAGTGTTTTGTCAATGTCCGCGCGTTGATATTTGGCTCTCCAGGACCTGCACTTTCATTTTTTCTAGCGTATAATGTTTTATAACTTATAGATTATACAGAGTTTCTGGAAATTATTAGTAAATGGTAGCGCAAGAATACTTTCGAAGGTTCCTCTAAATACATTGCTTTTGGAGTACAAAAAATTCTCGTAATGTATAAAAACTACTGGAAAAGTGTCGATTACTTTCAACACTGTACAATAAGTCATTAAGAATTACATGTTTTTGTGTAATGCATTACCCAGATCTATTTCATTTCATGGTCCATTTATGTATTTTCGGAAATTAAAGAATTTTAAATAAAATACAATTATATTTTGTACTTTCTTAAATTATCACACATGAGGCCGATTTTATCAACGTCCTAGGGCTTTCTGCATCTCTAGGTTCGCCTCTGTACGCACATGCACTGCACGAGTTAAGAGTAGGGTTACCCTCCCAGGAGAGTTTGATAATTATTTATATCTTCTTGTCCGGGATACAATATTATTACACATGATCGTTAGAATTGTTTATGATATCCACAGTTTGAAATGTTCAAACCAAGGAAACCAAGCCAAAGAAATTAAACAAGACACACATTTTAGGAAGCGTTCTTAGGATCCATTCAGACTGCGTAAGCAAAGATGTTCTGTGTTTTATTCACCAACACTTCGATTCGTCCCCTTTCCCGGAGTTTGAATGTCCTCTCTGAATGAAACTGCCTATTGGTACTCTGCGTACGGGAGTCTATGGATGGCGAAGGCGCATGCGCAAGTGGATGCGTTCGCTGGAGCCACCGTCTGCGAGGAACCACCGCCACTCACACTCTCTCTCTGACACCGATAGGTTGGAGCGCTCCAGTCTGAGAAGGTCCTCCGGTCGGAAGGTTCGCCAGCGCGGTCGAGCGCATCGAAAATGAGCGCGCATGAATCTTTGCTGCGGGGAAAAACTTTCTGTCGCGCCAGTGCCTTATTCATGGGAAGCTCCGTGGGACGCCAGCGTTTCCCCGAATTTCAGGAATTCTGCTTGTCGACGGCTGTAAACCGACGGGATATTCGCCGCGACGCCCGTTTGTCGTTTTAATTATTCTCGCGGGCGCGCGAACGCGGACGCGATCGAGCGGCCAGGAGGGCGAGAGGGTGAGGATGGCGAGGAGTGCGTGAGGATGCGGAGGGCGAGATAATGAGGGAGGTGGAATAAGGGCAAGAGAGCGACGGGATGAGGAGAGCGAAGAGAGAGGGAGAGGATGAGGAATGTGAGAGAATGAGGAGGGTGAGAGAATGAGGAAGATGAGGAGCTTGAGAGAATATGGAGGAATAGGATGAATAGGGTGAGAGGATGAAGATGATGAGATGATAAGTAGGGTAAGAGAATGAGGAGTGTGAAAGGATGAGGATGGTGAGATGATAAGGAGTATGAGGAAAAAGAGGAGGGTGAGAGGATGAGGAGTCTGAGAGGATGTAGAGGGCGGAAAGATAATGAGAGCAAGATGTGGTGAGAGCAAGATGTGGTGAGAGCAAGAGAGTGTGAGGAGCGAGGAGGGCGAGACGATGAGAGCGAAGAGAACGCGAGGAAGGAACAGGCTAGAGGATGAGCAGAGCGAGATTATGAGTGCGAGAAACGCGAGGGGGGCGAGTGGATGGGGAGGGCGAGAGGATGAGTGCGAGCAGATCGAGACAAAGACGAGAACGAGATGAGACAGAGAAATGCGAGAGTTCGAGGATGGCCAGAGGGAGAGAATGGCTAGGAGGCGGAAGGATAAGGAAGGTGAGAAGGGCGGAGCGCGCAGCGGCCACTCTCGCTGACGACGCGCCGGAGTCGACGCTTCAGAAGGGCAAAGCCACGAAGCGCGCCTCCCCGTCGCTTCCCCGAAGTCCAGATACAGCCAAGTGCAGCGCCGATAATTTGACGCTTTCCGCTTGCCGGATTGTGCGAATCCTTGCGCCCCTTTGCAAGATCTGTCCTTCGGAAGTTTGCCTGGCACTTGGTTTGCATTACGGAAGCGTAGTTGATTTTGCTTCCTGTGCCGATACTCTTCCAATAGAATCATTTTAAAAGTACTTTTATAGGTTTAACAAATAGAGAAAAAAGCTTGCATTTGGTGTACGTGTTTGGTGTGGATTTGAGACATTTACATAAGTCAAAGCAATTTTGGTTTGTATGGTTCAATATGGTCATATGGTTCAATATGGTTTGATCTTGATAAACATCAATTCTCCAAACAATTCACGTTTTATCATTCCTTAAACATTTTTGTGTTGCTTTATTGTATTTGGGCGCTTAATTGGGTGAACACGATAAAAGAACAGCGGCTAGAGCCGAAAATAACTGAAGGTGGTGAACGGTTTTCTTTGGTGATCAGTGACTCCTCATTCTACGTTTTGCTTTCGTTCAAAACCATTTTGCTAGGAAATATTCAAAATTTCAAGTTCGAGGGCGCATTTTTGTTGCAGAAATATATTTGATAAGCGTTTATTACATTATTTCATTTATATAATAACAAAATAACTGTATTGAAATTGAATTAACTTAATTCATGGACACATACAACATCAAAGACTGCAATTACTGATTTCAGTAGGTTATTTGAATTGCTAATAAATTATATGGTTAATTATGACCTAATGATTATGACCGAATGTATTGTTAACATTAGTTAAACTCGAAAAATATAATAGAACCAATAATTGTCAACCATTGTTATATTACGTTCCTGCTTTAGAGAATACGGGTAAGCTATATCGATTATCGTTATATCGATTTTTATTATTTATTCACTTTAAATGTATATGCCATAAGATCTCGAATGCACAGTTTTCTTTCTTGATATATTGAAATAAGGAGGGTATTATAGCTATTTCATGAAAATATATGTATCTTAGTTAAAAAAGAAAATAATAATTTACTGCCCGCAAACTCCTGAACTTTCTGTCAATAACCAAAATAATGGAAAAATGTGACTTGGCGATATAAATAACTTAAAAACATAACAAAGAGATTAAGTTAAAGTATTAAAGAGGAGTTTCACTTGTAAATTGACGATATTTAAAATTGTCTCTACGTTTTCAATTACATATCGACAATAATATTGTCCCACAGTTTTTCTTGCACTGGTCACTTACAGCCCCTGGAATTCATTTGCCAGACCTTCTTGATTAAAAAATCTTTAAATGAAAAAAACAATATTCTCATAGAAGGACCTAACTGAATTTTTGGAATTATTGCAGTAATTTAAGCCCTGTTTAAAATACAAATTATTTAGCCTCGAAATCGGAAGTTATGTTAATGACTGTGTATAACTTATTCACTTACATACTGAGACCCCCTGGAGGTATTGTTAAAAACGTATTAACGATTTTTTTTAATTTTATGGGGTGTTAACTTGGTGGTTTGGAAATCATCGTTCTTTCAAAATATTTGTGAACTGTGCCAAAGACAGACGTAAATATCAGATATCATTTCAACAACGGCCTTTCGAGTACCAATAGCTAATATGCTAACTGTTTTGTTACGCAGAATATTCTTGTACATATTCAGCAACAACATAAATTAATAATCAATAAATACCATATTTATAAGTCAATTTCAACCTGAATAAGTTAAGGCGAATGCTTACTGGGTACATCTACAAAATCAGATAATATTCACTGGATTCGCAATGCCTCTCCTTTTGTCTGGGATACATCTTTCTCAAGAATAAATGTAGGATTTGTGACTGATACACAAGACTCAAAACTGATAAGACGTGGTTCCAGGATGTCATTATTAAATCTCAGTATTACATTTGCAACCTTGTTGTAATCACTTCAAGCCACTTGTTGTAGCCACTTGATATGGGTGTCAGGCTTTCAGTTACTGCCAAACATATTGTTGCACGTACCGTGATTCCTGTAATGAAGAATGTACTATTGTCACTTGCAATTTAATCAAACATTTAAAAAATAAAGAAAAAAGATTATCTATTATAAAAATCAATAAGATTTATTAATTCATTTCTTGTAAGAATTTCTGAATGTACTGAATTTGAATTTAGCTTATAAAGATTCTGAAAAATATTCTAAAAAAATCTGAAACTAAATATGGAAATTTCAAATAAGATGTCGAAATAACCTTACCTACATTCCAGATAATTAAATTGTTCACAACCTTTGTAAAAATGTTTCATTTTCCCCGATAAATTTATCTCTGTCCTTTCTTGGTCTTAAATCATTTTTATATTGTCACAAAATATATTAAATATATTCAGGAACCATAAAAAGGCGTAGTCAGGTATGTTTATCTGTTAAATTAATTTAGGAATGGGAAACTGTTTACGAAAAGTACTACACATCAACTTCAATATTCAAGTTAAACTCCCGAAAATCAACAAATGCTTAAAAAGTGTTACGCAATTTTAAAAGACTAGGTTTATCTGTACGAATTTAGTGTCGTAAATTTACGTAATTATTTACTTACAAAAAATAAGATTTTAATTCCAGCATGCGTTTCTTCCAAACTCATAATTTCCTTGAAATTTGGATATTTCGTTGGATCTAAAGCAAATATACCCTTTAATACACGTTGGAAATGGATTGTCCTGTCGCGGACTGGAGAGAAAGTTCTTTGGAGGACTCTCGGTTGCGGTCGGTCAAAACTCGTGCATTTGCTCGCCTGTTCTCCGGCCGTGACGTCTCCAAACGGTTTCAGTTCGCTAAATTAAATCCGGAGGAAAAACATACTTTTATCTGGTGATTTACTTGTATCGCGGCAATAATCGATACGGCTCAGTTTTTAATGTTTAGTAGTTCATATAAGTTTATAGGCTTCGAGTGTATTACATTTAAATATTCATTTTTAATATTTACCTATACTACTTAATAATATTAGTAAGTGAACGATTCTTAACCCACAAAGTACAGTTGTCATCCAAGAGATCTCCCGACAAGCGCTCTAGTGATTCCATACTGTATGATGACGACAATGCGATTTTGATAATTTCTTCTACGCTCATAATTTACGAGAAAGGTGCATAGCAAGTTTATAACTTTGTAAATGTATATGCTTATTTTATAATCAGTTTTCAATCGGTACAATGAATCTCAAATTTACCAATCGTTCCAGTTCCAACCTTACCAATCGTACCAATCGTAACAATCGTTCCAAACTTACCAAACTTACCAATTACAACTCACCAATCGTTCAAGTCATACAGGAGTCACTCGCAAGAACACAAGGGAGACTACATTTAAGATGCGAGTACTTGGGACGTGTACACAAGTCGCTTTCTAATCATATTTTACGGTAAAACGGGCCTGAATAGTACGTTCTTCTCTTTCTTAACGTGCATGATTAGTTTATTTTCAGTAGTTAACAATAATTGATATTTTAGAAGTTCATGTTCAAGCCGCGTCTTTTTCATTCGCTACCCTACAATGTGTGTCATTCTTTTCCATCATCTTCTCCCTTCATATCTATGGTTTCGTATAAGTTTCTTAGAGTCTAATTAAATTATTGTGACTATTTCACTCATGTCTGTCCGCGTCCTAAGTAGCCAATGCTAAGCAAGGATATATTCACATTAAACCAATTCCAGATGTTCATCGCCATCAGCTTGTTTACCTTTTTTATCGCTATAAAAACTTTGTTTACCTTTTTAAGATAACGATAGCAATTGTTTCAGCTCCAAAATAGCTTGTGTGCATCAATATAATTTTAAAATGTGTCGTTTTGGTAATGTTTAAAACTCTGAAATTGAATATATTATTAAAGATTCAGTGCCAAAAAACAGTGAAAGGAACACAGAAAGTGTGTGGAAGCAATTTCAAGAATTTTGTGAAGAAAGAAAATACAAATGGACAGCACAAACTACAAATGAAGAAATTACACATATTTTAGGCAATTAATATACGAAGATTAAGATGGTGAAGACTACAAAGAATATGCTATCAATACTATGTGGAACGTTACAACCAAAATTATTTCGGAAAATACTTTAATGAGTACACAAGTGTGTTCAATCCATTCGAAATTGACGAAATCCGCTGATAATTCATCTTGAACATCTTCCATTTCAAATACTTCCACGGAAGACCAAGACTTGGAAAACAACTTCCTACAACTTTAATGTTTGTGCTTTTAATAAATGTTCTTTTAAGTAGGCTTGTTACGATTGTTTTTTGAAAGTTTTATTACCATAAAATTGAAACATATTTGAAATCATTTTCTGCATTAAACTGTTATTCAAATGTTACTTGATTATAAGCTATTCCAGGAGGCAGTGATAAGTCGGAGCTGAATGAAAGTCATTTTTCGGTTGTAATTTTGAGTAATATTTCTCCTTTTCGTAATTCCTGTGATTTAAATTATCTTTTCAAATCATGCAATATGTTTATTCGTGAAATAGTCACACTAAATATCACTCGAAGTGCTGTGATACTACTTATGACTATACCACTCGTGAAATCAAAACCAATAGTTTTTAACTATACATATAAAATGGACCAATCAGGGCTGTGTATTTCAAACAAATTATTGCTTTTTATATCCGATTTTTCTTACCGCTTCTCCTTACTGGCCAATAATAAGTTGCGATTCATTCGTCTTAGAAGGCGGTATGTATCGTTTGCTGTGTTGATGTGCAATAAACCTCGTATGTACTATGGGATATCCTTTTTCATTTTAACATGCTTTCAGATATTTTCAATATTTGGCACATTTTGGAACTCTGTTGGATGCAATTTCATTCGTGGGATAATCCTATTATCGACAATATCCAAAGCACTCGTGATATTACCTATGATAAGTTTCTTAGAAATTATATCTGTAGGTCACGGGTTAAAAGTTAAGTCAAAAATCTTAGTTTGAAAAAAAAAAACAAGGGCTATATTATTGAGCCAACGCTTTTTCCAGTGCTCAACGCTATTTCCCAACTCTTTTTCTCGTAAAGGAGGCAACATTTAAATTCGGTTGTTTTATTAAAATAAAACATAGATACTTAACTTATATTTTCAGTACTTAACCCAATTTCGCCAAAAACTGACTTAAGATCTTTTACCCCACGACCACAGATTAAGTCTCTAACGTTAGAAACAGAGCAAAACATGCGCATTATAAAAATGAAGAAAACATGATTAAGTGAAATTTCTTTACTGTCTCATGTAACGTTGTGTAGTTCTGAATTTGGAATATTCTCCAATTTTAATGTCTTTTGGGTTGTGTTTGTGCACTCGAAGTACTTTGTGTTCTTATATTGGGGATTGTTAGTTCATAATGACAACCCCAATTAATGTATAACCCGTGTAATGCCTGTTAGCTGATCTGAAGGACAGCATTTGTTAAATATTCAGCAAGTCGCATATGTACAGCAAGTTAAGATTTGAGGAATAATCGAAGTTCTTCGTACCTAACTCAGTTGATTTTTGAAACATTGAGAACAGTAAGAATTATTTGTTTGAAAGCAGAGAAACGTTAATTATAAAGTGAATAAACTTTATTTCTACTTTTTTCAATGAACCTGTCTAAATTAATTGAAGTCTCAATTGATTGAAGTCTCGATTGACCAACATTTATTGCGCTACACGGCCACAGACGGTACGTGTTAGGATGGCGTGGGGCCGTCATGTTGGCGAACACACGCGTCCAGACGTCGTGGCATGGAATTGTACACGTCTCGAATGGAATCCTGTGCTGGTACATCCCTCGCAGCTTACACCTGAGCGTGCAGTTCTTGCAGATTGGTGGGTAGGGGTGGAGTCCTGATCACACACTCCATAGCACCCGAAACATTCTCGATGATGGAATGCCACTAACCGCTCGTCGTGGCGCTACCCACCCCGCCTCCACACACGAACACCCCGCCTCCACCCTTGTGTGGTCGCCGCCATCAAAGTAGAAGCGGGACTCGTCGCTGAAGATGATTCGCTACCAGCCGGCATGGCCCCAGGTCCGTGGTACCCGCCACTAGGAGAGTCTGTAGCGACGTTGCTGGGGTGTGAACGGCAGGTGTCGTAACGGTCGGTGTGAGGCGAGTTGTGCAACCGCCTGCCAATGGTACTGACAATTACAGGATGTGACAGTGCAAGCTGCACAGCCCGCTGAATAGCATCTACCGTTGCCGTTGGATCTGTTCGCGCATGGCGGACAGTCCGTCGGTCCTCCCTTCTTGTGGTGCGTGGCGGACGTCCAGATCCCGCATTTCGTACGTGCGTGCCTTTCTTAATGCATTGCTACCAACAGCGGGTGGTGTCCATTCGACCGGTGTGGTGCGCAATACGGCGACAGGACCAACCAGCTCCCGCACACGCACCATGCAGCCCCTCTCGAACACGTCTAACTGGACCACTGTTGTCGAAAGCGTCGCCGAAGCATAGTGTGCATGCAGATGACTCTAGCGACGCTACCCGATGTCGCAAGGGCCGGCGGGGCCGTTTGAAGACCTCTTATCTAGACCGTTGGGCGTGACGTCACGCACCTACCACCAACCCCCTCCCCCCCCAGTGCGCGGCTGACCGTGAAAACAAAATCATTGGCTTAGCGCATGGTGTGCAAAATACCCACCGAGTTTGCAGTTTTTCAGTAGGGTCCTTTGGGGTGCAGCTTTTTTATGACGATGAAAGTAAGAAACAAATTGTGTACAACAAAATTACAATGTATTGAAACCATTACATTCTAATTTACTTCAAGATCAGTCATTTAAATATCATCGTCGTATGATTCATGGTTGAGCACGGAGTAAATGGAGATCTTTTACATGCTTTGAACATAATTATTCAGGATTACATTCTGCTAAGAGCATTTGGGGTTGCAACAGTGGTTCACAATTCCGAAAAGTGAAAGGTAATCTTCATATTTGTTCACATTATACATGTCACTGGGTTTTAAAATATATAGTGACTTACCCTTTGCCTGAGCCATCAATATTGCAGTGTATGTACAGTGCACATACAAGATATATACATTGGACACTTTGCTCTATCAACAAATTAAGATATATTTGAAATTGTAATGAACAAATCTTTTACGGATGTTCTCTGAATTATTTTTATGTGACATCTGTTGAATTACAGTATTAATATTTTGAATTAATTTGAGACCTATATCTTCAGAAGATTAAAAATTATTGGGGAACTGTAATGTTTTAATGAGATATTGGTATGCAATCGTTCCCTACACACTGTCTGTGTAAATAAGTCGTTAGTAAATTAACATGTATTCGTGCCATTGAACCATCAGGTATTTCTGTTAATGCTTTTCAGATATTAAAATATTTGCTACCTGAGTTAATTTGTTTAAATTATCTATGATAGAAAAATTTGAAGAGATAAATATTTCAATATGTTAACACACAAATCAAACATTCTTTAAAAGTATCGTATTTGTGGTCATATTTTAATATTTTTAGGTCATAAATACTTACATATTTCTAACATTTTTAGGTCATAAACATCCGGGCCGCACTAATGATTATGGATGAAGTGATATTCATATGATATACGTGGTTTCGAGTCAACCGCACGAAAATCAAGCCTTCACGACACTCGGGTGCATTGGATTTTACGCATCTGAACAATGCTTCTAGCCCCGTGCCACCGAGACATCCTTCATTGTTTGAAATATTAGAAAACACAAACTCATTCATAAGAATAATAAATTACTATTGAAACCAGATCAGAGGTATGTGAGTTAGGTATTATATTCTAGTTATATTCTTGTATTTTCATTACATAAAATAAATAAATGAATTTAGTTATTCAAAATGTAACAAGACAAATCATCTGCGACGTTAATACTTAATTGCTAATCACATGCATCGATGGAGTCTTGTATAGGTGGTTATTGCATTAATGAGACAGAATTGACTTCTCATGAAAAGGAATGTTGAAACTGATGCAGGTGTATAAAAAATAATTCAAAATAAAGCATTTCTAAATCTGAATAATTATGTCAATAAGCTTCTATATGCGTAGTCTGGATTGAATAATAAATCATTTGTCAATGTTCGGCTCGCTTCTTCACGCCTATTCTTTGGAGTTTACAGAGAATATTGCACTCGTATATCATAGTGTTTTCTTATGAATCTTCTTAAGAGAGATACAGATTTTTGTTTGTCCTTCAACCTTGTGTCCTTATTGATATTATTTACTTTCTCAGAATATGAGTAGTTTTGAAGAAATAATTTACTATATTTTAATCAAACATTCTTCACGTGACATTTGATCTGATTCACATGACTTGCTCGAACTAACACAACAGCAAACAAAGAAATTAAGTTATGTACTCAAAGTAGTACCGATTATCAACAAATAAACATTATTATTTATATTATCAGATATCAACATTTAATGATATAGTTGAAAGGTATAAGGTCTGGAAGGAGAAGGCAAAGAATGCTTAACAACTGTTATCGCTTCTATTCTCAAAATACAAACATTCGTAGGTAAATTGTTGCTTATCTAGAAGTAAAGAAATATGAAGTGGCCTTTATTTATTTAGATGGGCTATCGTACAAAAAGTGTTTACTCCAGTCCTCTTCTTTCCTAGGGGCAGTAGCGTACTTATCAGTGTTGCTGGAAAACGCTTATATGATTTTTTCTTTATGTGTAGGTCCCCTTCAGATTTAGAGATACGTTCGATGTTTTACAAAGTCACGATAAATTAATTGTGCAGCGATCTCTGGAAGCCCCGAAGTCGCGCAGCCACTAAGCTCCTCCGCTCAAATAAAAAAAGGCGACGCCTTTACAACGCAATTTGTACTAAGTGGCCGGCTCCAGCTGCAGCTGCATCGTATCGCTTCCTCGCGCGGGCAAGCGGGCGCGCCGTGATTGCCCTCTCCCGTTTTCCAGACTGTCAGGTGCAACTTTTCAAAGAAGGTGGCTGCGACCCGCGCGATAAGTTCCACTCCATCGCTCACCGCTGTCAGCTCGATGTTTTGCGTCCGGCTAATGCAGGCGTTCCCGCCGCCGCCGCCGTCTCTGTCGCCGCCTCCACCGCCTGTGCAGCCTCTGCCGCCTACGTCGCCTTCGCCGCCTGACTCGGCTGCTTCCGCCTCCTCCAACGCCTCCCTCGCCTTCGCGGCGACCTACGCTTCTGCCATCTCTGCCTCCGACTTCGCCTTCTCTATTTCCTACTCTTCCGCCCCGCGTCCGCCCCGCGTCCGCCCCGCGTCCGCCCCGCGTCCGCCCCGCGTCCGCCCGCGTCCGCCCCGCCTCCGCCCCGCCACCGCCCCGCCTCCGCCCCGCCTCCGCCCCGCCTCCGCCCCGCCTCCGCCCCCGCCTCCGCCCCGCCTCCGCCCCGCCTCCGCCCCGCCTCCGCCCCGCCTCCCGCCCCCGCCTCCGCCCCCGCTCCGCCCCCCCGCCTCCGCCCCGCCTCCGCCCCGCCATCCGCCCCGCCTCCGCCCCGCCTCCGCCCCGCCTCCGCCCCGCCTCCGCCCCGCCTCCGCCCCGCCTCCGCGCCCCGCCCTCCGCCCCGCCTCCGCCCCGCCTCCGCCCCCGCCTCCGCCCCGCCTCCGCCCCGCCCTCCGCCCCGCCTCCGCCCGCCTCCGCCCCGCCTCCGCCCCGCCTCCGCCCCGCCTCCGCCCCGCCTCCGCCCCGCCTCCGCCCCGCCTCCGCCCCGCCTCCGCCCCGCCTCCGCCCCGCCTCCGCCCCGCCTCCGCCCCGCCTCCGCCCCGCCTCCGCCCCGCCTCCGCCCCGCCTCCGCCCCGCCTCCGCCCCGCCTCCGCCCCGCCTCCGCCCCGCCTCCGCCCCGCCTCCGCCCCGCCTCCGCCCCGCCTCCGCCCCGCCTCCGCCCCGCCTCCGCCCCGCCTCCGCCCCGCCTCCGCCCCGCCTCCGCCCCGCCTCCGCCCCGCCTCCGCCCCGCCTCCGCCCCGCCTCCGCCCCGCCTCCGCCCCGCCTCCGCCCCGCCTCCGCCGCGCCTATGCTCATGTCTCTGCTTCCACCATCATCATCATCATCATCTCCGCGTCAGGCTCAATCTCAGCCTCGGCCTCAATCTCGACCTCCACCAAACCCCCTCTTCCCTCTCCACCACCTCCATCACTTTCGTCGCCTCCACCACCTGACCCTCCGTCACTCTCGCCTCCGCCTCGTCCATGCCCTTCCCCGCGTCGCGCCACGCGGCCACCACCTCCGTCCATACCACCTCCGCCACCTCCTCCGTCCACTCCTTCTCCTTCCCTTTTCCTACCGCCATCGTCTCCTCCGCATGTTTTCCAGTGTCCCTCTTAAGCGAGGCCAGAAGGCACCGGGATGAAAAGTAAATGCAATATGGTCCGGGAGGGGCAGCCCGCGCTGCGCCGCGCCGCCGCGGCCGCGGCGCGGGGCGTCTCCGGGGCTATTTCGGGCGCGCGGAGCGGCACTGCGCGTCTCGGGGGGACATTCCGACGCGTGCCGCCTAGGACAAAGAAGGAAACAGAGGCGTCTTCTGCGGCCCCGCGGGGCTATTTCTGTGAGCCGCGATGCAACTGCCGCGCGACTCCGCGCCACGTGCGGTATGATCGCTGCTGCGTAAAAGTGAATAACAATCTGTCCACGAGAATACTCCTTCTGCCGAAATGCCAATGAAAACATCCAGACGCTTTCCCGCAAGGTGTATATATGGTCTATTTAACGAGTAACGTATTGTTAATTTCGTGAAAAAATAGTTAATAATTCATAATTTAGTGAATTCTAATAATTTAGATTTTTGATTTCATATACGAGATAATACATTTAATTTATTTTCGATAATAAGCAGAAGCTTGTTTAATATTTTCACTGCCTTTCTCATCTTATTTTTTCACTTTGTCACACCTCATTTACAGTACGTATGATTGCTTTTTATTTTTCATTCCTTCTCCATCTTTTATCTCCGACTCCCACTTCTCCATTTCGTTCTCTTAGCAACTTTGTCTTGGTCTCCATCTTCTCCGTCCCCTTGCCACCTTTCTTTGTCTTTCCCAACGTCTCCTTCTGTGTCTGCGTCCTCGTTTCCTACGTCTCCGTCTCCCACGTCTTGGTCATACTTTTTCATCTCCTTCTCCGTCTACTACTTCTGTCGTCGACTCCTTCGTACCGTGGCTGCTAAAAAGTGGAATAGGCCTTAGCAAACGTAGTAACTCATGTCGACAATAAGGCAAAATTCTGTCAATGCTCACGTTTATGTAGAGGGGACATAAGACTTCAAGAAGGAGAACATGATGTAAAATGCGATTCTATTAAGTGTATCTCACTCGAAAGGCGAGATGATACAGAAAGAAAAGGGTTGAAGGTAGTAGTTTAGCTTAGCTTAGCCCGACGAGATTGCAGAGAACTCTCAGAAAAAAATTGACACAACGTTGCGAACTTGACGGGACAATCCAGATAAACAGGCAGACCAACGAGTACGATAGACTGTTATGAGTTATTTATTATATTAACTTGACAATGAAGTACGTAGACAAATACAAGCGACTCATGTAAAGTGATAGAACGTATACGGGACTCTGCGGTTGTTACGGGACATATGATTATGGGATGATAAGGTCACGTTCACTAAGTAATCATGCGGACGGGATGGTGCAAATAGGTCAGAGTGATTATTGCAAACAGGCGGTGCCTCATTTCTGTCTCCAAAGTGCAGTTTAAAACCGAGGCGGCGGTGCTCTGGTGGCACTCTGACAAGATTCACATTGGACTTGTTGATGGCAAAGAGACCGTGTTGCCTTCAATGATAAACATTCAGAGTGGACTCTGTTGATGGCGCTGATGGGTGAGTGCCGAGAGAACTCTGTAGGAGAACGTGGAAGCGACGTGACACTCGGCTGCGCCCGGAGGGACAATAGAGGAGACAATGGGGACCATGGGGCAGCGTTGATGAGGTCACTACCAATGTCATTTTGTTCGCTAGCAGTAGAAACATCAGAGTGCTGTAACAACGCCTTAATTGCCCTGATGAGAGTAAATGCAGTCTTAAATAGAAGTTTTTGCAGATTTCCCAACGTCAGTAGCGGTGGTTAGCTATGGATGGTAGCCAGGGCCATGATGTGACGTGAGCTTCAGAGAGTGCGGTTACCTCGAAAACTGTGGGATGGTATACAGAGATTGAAATATGTCTGGCAACCTAATTGCAATCCACTGGCGGTGAAGAACTTCAATGTCTTTTCCAAATGGATTTCACACACTTGTAAACAATATTTGAAGACAAACTGAAAAGGTAATAGAGAGATTTTCCTACCTAAAAGGGGTCATATTGCAAAAGTTTTAGTAGCTGTTAATTTTTCGATATGTATATTTTTTTTAAATTTGTGAGTAGTGTAATTCAAAAAAGTCAAAATAAGCCTTATGACTTGATGATTACAAAAATATAGAATGAGTAATGTGATGTTCATATTTTAATGCAAACTGTAGTGATAGTTCTCAGCAGAATGTGGGTCAGAATCTCGGTTTGAAATTGGAAGTTATCGGAAAATGATGGGAAATTTTCGAATAGGGAATACTACAGCACACCAACGGTAGTTCTAGACAGATTACCACAAGACACATTCGGTCGGAACAGGGAATATCGATGAAAAAACCTTGGGTACCGAAAATTCGATGAGTTCTAGGTAGTTCACGGCAATGGACTCTGTGGTGTCTAAACAGGTAATATTCGATCAGTTACAGACAAGCCACGTTAGAATCGATTCTGGATACGTCACAACAGAGAAACGAATAGCATTGGTTTATGAAAAATTCAATCAGTTCAAGACAGGTCTATCTAGACAGCAGAATAGTTTTGGGGAAGACCTTTAAAGAAACAAATTTAATTCGAGACAAAGCACAGGCGGTACAAAAAATACAAAGGTACTGAGATATTAATTATATGCTCACTGCCTCGGATTACCTATTTGGAAGGACAAAGTTTCAGCTGACAAAATGGATAGTGAGATGATTCTGCTGCAAAAGAACATACTCGTACGGCGATCTTTGAACAAACAGCTACTGTAAAAAACATTTCTGTAGGTGCAGATATGACTGAATAATGAATGAATGAAATTTTGACATCACTTTACTGGAAACTATTGAAGTATTAGTTTGAACCTTGTATGAACGGCTTCAAATTCTTTATTTATTTAACCTTGAAGTTACAATGTCTTTACGTTCAATAAAATGGTCCATTTAAGTAAATTATGGATGAAAAGAATATAATACATTAGAATAATGTGTAGAAAAAATTATGGTTTTAACATGGTCATTACGCAATGACTCCGTATTTACGGACATATTTTGAATATATTTCACACACAGCACACAGTCAAACTGTAGTGATAGTTTGATAGTGACACGAACTTCAAATGGTGGATTTGTAATGATATATTTGCTTTAAAAGAATTAATTTTATTCAAACGTTTCTTTTGGGTGACAGATATAATATTTACATTATAAAAGGCGATAGATTTATAACCTCATTTTTATGCATTCATAAAGCGACATATTGAATGGCCTTCAGTCCTGGATGCTTAATATTCACTTCTTGAGTTTTCAAAAGATTTGATGGTATAATTATTGAAACATTGAAAGTTAACTACGTTATAATCAAGGGAAACTTGTATTAAATTATTGTTGCTTGTCTGTATAATGTGCTGCAAATACTGTAACTGTTAAGATTAATTCACCTTCATTTCTTCTGTAGAAATAATAAATGACTTCTGTTCCTGGCCATCGAAATAATTGCAGATGTGCACTGCAAGCACTTCGTTTGAATTGGTTTCGATTTTTTCAAATTATGGTTGAAGTAGTGCAGAAATTGCAATATTGTGTTGTTACATAACTGTTCCCAATAATGACATTATGTGTTGTTGCAGCACCACTAGTTTTATTTTTTTTTTATTTTTTCTATTCGAACAGATAGACGGCGCATTTATAAACATATCCGCATTGAAATTTCGAAAATTGTTTGGAACTAGTCCTCCAGCGTCATTATTGAACCCAGAGATTTATTTTTTAATGCAACCTTTCCTACAGTATTAAATGTTTAAAACATTTTATTTCTTCACAATATGTGAAGCTATCGTGAAATTTTGAGACAAAACGTGACAAATTTCCAAAAAGTACCTATACAAGATTTTTCTCAAATGACGGGTGCAATTTTTCTACTGTTTGTAAGTATACAGCACAATACACTAACTTCTATTCCGTAGGTACTTTTTTCAATAAAAATTTTGATTTTTAAATATTTCGCACCTTTAATATTTACATTGCAAATGTTAATTTGATTAGAAATATGTGTGGAAACAGAAGCAATAAATTATCTCTTATGAAGTTTCTCAATACACTATAAGAGTATACTCCAAGTTTGTAAGTCAACAAAAAACTGCACATTTTTCATAACGCCTAACCTTCAAACGTTTTCCACTTTTTTCGCACAAGGTTTCATATTTTTTTTATCTTCTGCATTATTCGAAAGCCTAATTTTGATTAAATTACTAGAAGCATGAAAAATTTTAAAAAAATGAAAATTTCAAGATTTTGTTGGGTACAACACACAATAAAAAAGTACCATTATAAGTATTTCAAGTACGAAAAGTAAACCACAGATTTTTTTGAAATTTTCTCTATTTTTTTCTACATTTCCTCTTGGCAGCAAATTCTATTGAACGTCATTCAGATGTTTTCATGCGGCCAGGATTTCTGTCTACTAATCATTAACTCAGGAGTTCTTCGACTGGTTCGGCTTGAAGGGACGTGGGTTAGAATCGCGTCTCTGGCGTGAATGTTTACTTGTTTGTTTGATGTGGTGGGGTTATCACAACGACCATATAGTTGTATTATCCATCAAAATTTTTTGACCACTCCATGGTAGCTGCTGCATCGAACTACATGTTGCACTGAGGAGACTGTAGTTTTGAATCGCGCAAATGTGTGTGTGTATGAGTTTGCGTGTGTGTCGTGGTGTAGTGGTAGATCAAATACATATTACTCTCCTACCCTCCACCACACTTCCAATTTAAACCACTGTACCTCTCCCAAACATACATTTCTCAATCTACATTTGTTCTTGAGTGCCTTGGTAGATCCATCTACACCCATCCCCTAACTGATGAAAACGTTCCTAGGTGCACCTCTGACAGCCGAGGAGGGGAAACGTTCCATCCCGATGTAAGAAATAGAACGGGACAGATCCCCCGGGAACTCATGATGCTGGAAATTCAAAGTGTCGAAATGGGCGTGTTCTTGAGAGAGCTAAAAGGTGACTTAATCAAAAAATTACCACAACACAGTTCTAAATAAAACTTCCCAAATCCATAATGTGCACATGTTACGAAAGAACACGTAAATTTATACGGAGTAAATACACCCTTTTTCGAAATGATCACCCCGTGCGACAATTCAGTGGCGAAGACGCTCTCTCTTTAAAGTAGTTGTGCCCTATGGAATCTTGGGGCAGATAATTGCTTGCCAACCATGGTTGCGTGCATATTGCTTGCACTGGCCTATTGAAAAATCAAGGGGAAAAAAGCAACTTCGTATTACAAAGTTTGATGTCGTTTTCCAAGCATTTTCGAGGACCTTTGTGAGAGATTTACAAGAGATCACCAAAATATTAGTTGTATATCAAATACATTATACTAATTTGCTTACATATTAATAATATTTTCATTAATTATTAACTAATATTATTACCAATTTACGTAACCGTTACCAGTAATACGACGAAATAAGTGAAGTTATGGCTCCATTAGTTTTTTAAGACTACAGGCTTTCTGATGTGATTACGTGACGTCGTAGAATATTAGTTTAGAAAGGAGGCTACAGATTTCTTCAATAGGCTTGCAAGTGATTTAGGAATGGTCGGAGAACGTGAGAATCTAAATGGTAACTATGTAGAGAAGTTTTAAAAATTTCACTTACAAGGTTGTGAATTTCATGGTTGTAGTGAAAATATTACAATATATACATGCATTTTTAATAGCGGAAGGAATGTTTTTGAAGTATTATTGTTTAGTCAATAATTTGGAATAATAAAACAAATATTTTTTAGTCTTTCATGCTGCATCCAAGTATTGAACTTATGACAACGTGAAGAAAGTAATAATTCATTTACGGTTTTTATGTATATCTAAAGAAAGAACATGTTAAAAGTGAATCAGAATATGGCATGAACGATTTGCTCTGTGAGCACCGACGAGTCTTGTCACACCGAGTGGTCCCCAGTTGGTCGTCATTATACGACAAACAGAAACCGCAGTAAACAAAAATTGTTTTATAGAAAATTTCTCTTGCCTCTTCCCTCTATATTTGTTACGTAGGTGCAGTGTTCACGTTATTGGTGTAGTGACCCCCCACAAATTTGGAACAAGCCCTTTGGGGACGTTATGGTACACTGGGAAACGAAGCGAATGATACATCCCATTCGATAAATTGCGGCTAACAGATCAATGAATCAATCAACTCGTCGGCGCTATTGGGCATTGCCGTGTTCTGATATCACTGTTGACGCTATATTTATTATGTAGTGCTCACTCTTTGTGTGTATCTCCCCATCCTTCACACTTTCATTGTTTCCCTGCAGGCACCCAATTTTACTACCGAGTTTTCCATTGGAAATCGAATTAGATTAGTTTTTTGACATATTGTTGGTGGATAGTTTCGAATACCCCTATTGATAAAGAGTCTTCAAAAATAAGAATTTCTTAAGTGTAAATTCTCATAAGACAATATGAATAACGTTCGAGTTGATTGGTTATTCACGGGTAGTTTTTTTATTGATAATCAAAATATGAAGAAGAATCATTGACTTTTGATTAGGCAAATCTTTTCCGAGTGGTGAAAATAGCTTTCTGAATTCAAATTGTAGATATAAAATTATTTTCATTTTCCATTGAACTATTGAACGAAAGTAAGAAATACTGAATCAATTACAAACTGAGCTTATTAACTAACAAAATTTAAGATAAGTGCATATTTAATAGTATCTACTTAAATGAAAATGAAATATTTTCTCCGAAAAATCCATACCACCTTGAAGCAAATACATGACATTTGATTCCAACACTTTTAAATAACTTATTCTCCGACTATCCTTTACGCCTTTTGCGTTAGATTGACGGAGAATCTTCAGTAAATACAAATTTAATATTATACACCAATTCTATGTTTCTAAGAGTTTCTAAACATCTATATTCATTGGAGTCATTATAATTATCTTCAAAACTAGTATATTACTTTGAAACTAAACTATTTATTTTATGTAAATAATTTAAGTAATGCCGTTGAAGAATTGATATTAAATCAAGTTCATACTGTCTTACTTTCATTATTGATAAAAAAATGAATACCCTTATGCTACCTGAGTTTTCTAAAGCGATTAATTTACTTCCAAGTTGAATATATTTTGAAATAATAAAGAGACATCTGCTTCTAACAATGTAGATATCGTTACAGTAATATACAGTTAAACTGGGAGAATGAAATCCTATTAAGCAATGCACAGTTGCATACAAATTGTTGCATTGCAAAACAGTTGCATTGGGCAATACTTAGTATTCCCATTATACTATAGGTTTTATTAAATGACGGATTATGTAAGTGTTCAGAGTCGTGTAATTTCCAGTTAGATTCTTCAAATTATTTTTCTGTTCAAACCCACTGTCCTTGTAAAACTTGGCAATTGAGAAAAATCATGAAATTTTAGTAATACTCTGTATTACTAATTTCCAATGCGCGCAAGGATTGAAAAAAAAACTACGCAGTCTCAGACCATTTGAGCGGTGTCTAAGGTTTCGTCAGATACCCAGGAAATCGGGAAAATCCAAACCCAATGAAATAGTTTCGATTTTGATTGAAATATGCAAATATTTTTATTGTATTTTTCCGCCTATTCTCAAGCTGCACTTTGATACTCAGTGTGTCACTCATTTTTTACAACATAGTTTCCCAACCCGAGACTATTAAATATCTCGGACACCGGACCGAGATAGTTATTCCGAGACCTTCTATTAGAAACCCGAGAGACTTGGAAACCTCACATTGTCTCCCGTCTAAATCTACTTTATGCCACTCTCCGTATACTTTACGATAAATAGGAAATCCTCCCTTCACACAAAAACTTCACTACACCTTCACAAAGCTCTACTTCTTCCTTGTAACCTATGCTTGCTACGTCTGGGTAGGCGCTCTTGCTCTTCTATCAAACCCTACAAACCTTCAAAAATAGAGTCTTATGAATAGCTGTAAATGCTCCATGGTATATTTCACACAACCAAATTCACAAAGACTTCAATTTCCCAACAATCTCCCAACATATTTCCAGAATCTCAGGTAGGTTCTACTCAAAACTATAATTTTCCAGCCCAGTACATTTTTCATCTAGACAATACTTCCTCCGATCCTCTACAAACAAGAATCTGCCCCAGACTTCCTAAGGACAAATTTCGCCCACCTTAAACCAATTCCATAACTTCTACATTCCTGCTCTAATTTAAAATTAATAAAAGGCTTCCAAATAACAAAAAGTGAAACTAATTCTGCCCTCATAGATGGTTGAAGAGGATGCTGGAGGGGGCATCCTCCTTACTTGTAATAAGTTGAACATGGCATATGTACTATATATGAAATTCTCTGTAACTGGTCTGTAATGTGGTTAATCCACTCTGCACCAGAAAAATTAATTAAAAAAAGGAAAAAATACAGTTGACGTAATGTAACATCAAGATCCTCAGGGCAAGGCGGTCCGACATTAAATGTTTCCTATTCACAAGTTGTGTTTTGGAACATCAACTTTTTTGTTTTTCTTGGTAGGTGAAGAACCGTTGTACTGTGTATCCTTATATACTGTACCTTGTTATTCTAGTTTTCGTGAAGACTGTTTTTACGATATTTAATTTATTACGGTGTCATACGATAATATTTTATTTGTTTTTGAGCAGTGTGCATGATTTTTGTTGGAAAACTGTTTTGTGTGGTTTTGTTCACCATTTTTGTTGCTGCAAGTCACTAATCAGGTATTACATGCGTAGGTAAAATTAGTAGTATTTATGTTAAAGTGTGATTCTGAAAGGAAAAAGACATTTGAGACACCAAATGTAATAGACGATCTTTTTTTTTCAGGGATGACAAGCTTTGAGGAGTAAGGTGTTCTGGAGATCTTAAAAACTGTGAGTAACCATTAAGACTAGATAAGCATGAAAAGTGCAGAGAGGAGAATATACTCTTTTTGACTTTTCTTAATGGTCTTATTTTTCCTCCGGGAAAATGCATTATTACCTCCACACGATAAATAATTTATCATTCAAACAGTATTAAGGCAACTTCTGATAATTAAAGAATCAGGACTATTTTGGAGGCTCTCGATGATATTTAGAAGTGTTTCTTTATGAATTTTGATAACTTTAGGTAACAAATTATTTGTATTGTTGAAATTAATTCAGATAGATTTTTAAAACATAAATATCGAATGAGTTATTAATGCAATATTCGTCTTCTTTTTTTTTCAAAATTGATGAATCTTGAAGGTAAAGTGATTACTTAATTTAGGGAAAGGAATAGTTCCAGGTTCTGCAAAAACAAGATATTTTTTCCAACTATTTTACTGCAATTTTCACTGTATATGCAAAGCAATGGCAATTGAATATTGCAATAACGTCTACATAAAATATCGACACACCTGTTTTCCCTATCGTACGAAGAGGAAACAACGGGGCAATTAATTATTTAAAAATTATTTATTAGAAATCTGTACTAGTGTGCAAGGAGTGAAAATTAAACTCTTTATAAGAAATCAAAATATAAGATCATGATATGAACAAGAGGCAAATAAAAAAAAATTATAAAGAAGAAGAAAACCAAGAATGACATTTCGTGCATAAAATAGTTATGGAGATTAAGAGACAAATTACAAATAATAACAAGAAAGCCATCACGCGCACAAAAAATGTTATGCGGATTAAGGGGACAAAATGCAATTAATAGCAATGACTCGAATTAATATTGAATGTCGTAGAAACCTCAAATAAAAATAATTGACGGCATGCATTTTCAACGAACATCCACAAAAAAGACCATCACACCACTCGGCGCTAGAGAACTGTCGAACGATAGACGAACGCTGTCGGTATTTCCACTAATGAACTTCGTAAGCTCGCATCTCGCTCACTGTCCGCGCACCTTGCAGCCGCACGCCCGTCGCCGAAGACGCCGCGTTCCCGCAGCGAGCGTGCAGCACGGCGCGGCGCGGCGCGGAAGACGGGCGCGGGCGCGCGCAGCCACCGACGCCCCCGCGTCGCACCTGGCGGCGGGCGCGCGCGCAGCGGCGAGGGCGGCGGCGGCAGGGGCTCGCGCGGCGCCCTCGTGTCCGCGCGCACTTGCGAGCCGATGTTTTCAGCGCGGCCAGTAGCGGTGAAGAATAATAACTGGACATACGAATCTAATTATACTTCTCGGTCATGCGCATCGTAACCCCGTTGTGTTAGAGAAGTGAAGTAGGGTGGGGGCGGCGCGGCGAAGAGGGGGCAGCGCGGCCGTCGAGGCGGGGTGGTGGGGGCGGCGGCGAGGGCGCGTGGAGTCGGGAGAGGGGCGCGCCGCTGGCGACCTGGTGGGGGTACAAGGGGATTCATCAAACTTATCAAGCAAGCACGCAAGCAGCCGGGTCCGGCGGTGGCGGCGGAGGCAGCGGTGGTGGAGGCGGCGGGGAGGGGAGAGCGGTGTTCCCGCGACGTCTGGTAGATGGCTCTGCGGCGGGAGAGAGGCGGTGGCGGCGGCGGCGGCGTCGGTGGAGGAGGAGGCGGCGGCCTGCGACCGGGGGGGTGGCGGCGGCGGCGCGCGGCTGCAGGCGGCGGCCCTGGCTCAGTGCTGCGAAGGAGGCGAGGCGCGCCGCACACTGTCTCCGCTCCCGCGCGACGCTCGCTCCTGCTTGCAGCCGGCGGCGAGGACTGCCCGTCGCGCCCCGACCCTCACGCGCCCCTCCGCGCCACGCAGACGCACTCGCTGCCCGCACGCACCCGCCCACGCACGCCCCCACGTAGCGGCGGCAGCGGCAGCAGCAGCAGCAGCAGGCGGCGGCGGCGGCGGCGTGCGCGCAGCCAGCGGCGCGCCAGCGACGACCACGGCGGCGGCAGCGGCCGCGACACGTGGACGCGGCAGCAGTCGGAGCGGCGCGTACGGCGGCCGGCAGAAGAGGGGCCACGCGAGCGTCGCACGGCGGCGGCAGCGGAGGCGGCGGCGGCGCCCACGCAGCGCGACCCGGCGCAGCGGCACTCCACGCAGGCGGGCGCGCGCGCGCACACACGCCGCAACGCTGGAGCGCGACGTCCTCAGCGCCTCAGGTGAGAACCCGCGACGCCGCAGACGCCGCGACTTCTTGCCAGCGCCAGCGCCCGCGGACGCAGCGCACCTCGCCTTGCCTTGTCGCGACGCGCCTCGCCTCGCCTTGCCGCGCGACGCCCGGCGGGGGCGGCCCGCGTGACTCATCGCGCGCCGCGCCGCACGTCTTTTGTTTTTGACGGGCGGGCGGGCGGCAGGGCGCGGGGGGCGGGGCGGCGAGGGGGCGCGCGGAGGGCGGGGCGGACGCCTTGAGATTGGCTACAGCTGAGCGGCACCCCCGCGCTCCGCGACCCGCACCGCGGGGTGGCGCCTCCGCCGCCGCCGCCACCCACCCCCGCCGCGTCTTGGCGCGCACGAGGGCGCCGCGTGCTTCGCCCCCTTGGACGCCGCGGGGCGGGAGGGGTGGCGTGGGGCGGGGCGGGGCGCGCGCGCCTCGCGACGGAAGAAGTGCGCGACGGGGTTTCAACCTCGCACGAGGAGAGGAGGTGAGATGAGATGGGCAGGAGGCCGGGCCGCTCGACTTACGTGTTGTGTAGAAACGGACGTCAACGGCAGCGAAGAAATCTCGGTACTTCAAGAGTTGTTGTCTTCGTGATAAGCTGGCTTCCATTTCGCCGTAATCCCCTGATCTTAGTACAGCCGCTTAATAATTAGGTGGAATGCTCAGTGTAGAATATAGTTTATGATGCTTTTTATCTGCATTCGAAGAAATATTCGTCTACTGGTGTCATCTGATATTTTCGACGTTCCCATTTGAGCAAGATTTTCAATTGATATTTGGAAATGTATATTTGTAGTTACGTATTAACATCGACATATTTAACACGAGTCTAACATAACTAAATGTGTCGACTATATTTGCTCATTTTTGAGCTTTCTCATGTTCCTTATGCGAATTGTCTTTGTCGCAGAGATAGTAAAGATGTCTTGTTTTAATCTCAATTGTGTGACCAAATGGCTAACAATGATAAGTACGTGTTTCAATATAAACCCGTTCATTTCTGTATTGTATTGTTTTCTCGTGGATTTTTCTTTTGAATACAATTTCCTTGTGCCATTTTTTACTCCGTTGGACGAACGCAGCTATACAATTGTTGGTATCTGCTGACATCGTCATGTTCCTTAACTTTTTTGTGTGTTCGAGAAAATATTCTCTTTTATCCGATATTTTTCAATTCCTCCTCTACTTGCCCTCTTACACACGCTCATTGTTCAGGAGAAGATGTCTGTTACAAGATAGTTTTGCAAGTTATCTTTCATTCTAATGCGAAAAAGTTACATTCTCTATATTTCGCTTCTAGAGCAAGAAGATAAATAAATTTTGAAGAGTTTAATTGCCTTTCGGTAATGTACAAGATTTCTGACTTTTTTTAAATCTGTTTCATCAATTGCTTTTCAAATCTACTTACATTTGTTGAGAATACGAAACTTCATCAGAAGTTCCGGTTGCTTGAGGAAGTTTTCTTCATTTGTGAACTGTGTGACACGTATTTATGTCCACCAGCGTCTTGTTTGTTGTTCACATGTTAGAGGAAGAGCCGAAGAAGTTGCGCGTAAACAGAACTCTTGTGAAGATTTGTGGCTTCTGAGAGAGATGCGCATATTTCTGAATAGCCCTGAGACATTTGTAGAATATGTGTCGATGATTAATTTAGGGCATTGAACGAACTGGTTTCTTACTGTCATAGGATTTTGAAGTTTCAAATAACTTCGTTCGTTCCTTTGGAGTTAGATGCAGTAACATTACATAATGACTCAAGTTTCATTAGTCGTTGCATTATTCAGATCGATCTTATTTCATTAGTTCAGGCAGTTGTCAGAGAAAGGAAAATTACAGTTATGTTCAAATTCACATGGAAAAACGTGTTCGAACTTTATATTTTTTGTTGTTATCACTGCGATTTTCTTTCAGCAAATGTGCATCTTTCCTTCTTTCAGAATACATCAGTCGTATTTCTTTAAATTTTCATTTGCTTCCTTAAAAGCTTTTAACCGATATTCTTTCTAATAATGGCATTGGATATTTTTCGTTGGTCTCCAAGGATGGTTGTTGGTCTTTTGAGACTGGTCTTTTGTTTTTAATAGTTTGCCTGTACATTGACAGATGTTGCTTCTCTTTAGAATATGAGAATTTCCGTAGCTATGTCACTATTACAAGTTTTTGTATTTCATCGTTCACTTGATAAAATTTATATAAGAAATATCAATACCAAGACTTCGGCTTTTCAAGAAATCAGCTTATTAGCACGCACATTCTGTAATTTTTCTTTTGCTTTTGCGATGAATTATGTATTAAGATATTTAGCATTTCTTTACAGGTTTGTATTTTTTCTTACAATATTCTAGCATCTTACTACTTTTGAAGACAATCCAATTCACGTTTCAGCAATTATCTAATGATACATTCATGACCTGAGAAAACGGGGCGAGTAGATATTATTATTTTCTTTATCTTCCATCAGTAAAGTTATTCGATGTAGCGAGGCCTATCCAATAACGGCAATTCCAATGCGGGTCAGTATTCTAATCACTCTTAAAGATTCTTCCAATATTTATTCGGTTTTTAAAAGCTATATCATTCGTTAGACATTGAAAAAAAGGATCACAAGTCAAATGCTTTATTTCAATTGCTATGAAACAATATAAAAGACAAAATATTAGAGGGCTTGTTTAGTTAATGTCAATGGGTCGTTTTTTTCTCGTGCTCCCTAAAAAATGTTTGAATTTCTCTTTATGGTACTTTCATGAGGTGCGTGGCTTAATTACTTTTGTATTCCGTTCTCTTGTGCATTAAGTTACTCTGATTTTATATATCATATGTATGTTGAGTTTTGAAGAAATTTCATGCCATTTTATTTGTTGTCATGAAATATTAATCGATAAATTCATAGTTTAATTACCTAACTCTTCTTTCATTAATTTCATTCTCTTATTTCATTCTTTCCATTCCAAATGGAATTAATGTTAGAAGTTTTCCTTGTACCTTATTCAAAACATTGTCAACTCCATAGCAGAGACTACTTTCGTTGAAGACGTAGGCTTCCGGCAGCCGGAGTCAGTAGATTCTACATTGTGGGGGAGTCACCGTGACCTAGCCAGTTACCAACGTTTTATTTGGTCTTACTTGCGACGCCCTTCAGGGCGATATGGCTCATTTGTCAGCGTTTTGCCCTGAAGAAGGTCCGAATCTGGCGACCAAGACGTTGGCAAGTGAGCTTGTGACGCGGTGTCTCCCAGATGGCCAAGAATCTGTCCTCGACCATCGTTTTCCCGCCCTTCGTCCAACGTCAATACGCCCCTCCTCCGGCACTTCTCTCCAGGCGGCGGCGGGCGGCCGCGTGGGGTGCGAGGGGGGCGCGGCGGCGGCGGCGGCGGTCGCGTCGCGTGCCGCGGGGCTCCGCGTTGCAACAAGTCGGCGCGGCGCCGCGCCGCGCCGCGCCACGCCGTGCAGCGCGCTCCGCGTCCCGCTCGCTATCGCGCCCGCGATCGCCGGCGGGGGCGGCGGCGGCGGCGGCCTCCGCCGCGCCTGCAATCCCGCGACGCCGCCGTCTGGAGCCGCGGCGGCGGTGACGGCGGCGGCGGCGGCGTATCGCGCCCATCTGCGGCCGCCGCCGCCGTCGACAGGAATTTACTGCTCCCGACGCCTCCCCTCCCCTGCCCTCGCCGGCGCCCTCCTGCATGGTCGTCGTCGCCGCCGCCGCCGCCGTAGACGAGTATCGCGTCGCGCGGGAAAATTTACGCGCGTGCGGTGTAATGGAGGCAATCAAATCGACGCGCGAAGTGAGTGGTCGTTGAGCGGGTGAGGGAGGGCAGCATGGGACTGCAAGATCCTTGGAGAGGATGTGGATCGCTTATGAATCATGCTCGTTCTTTATTCAGAGAATGCAGTTTCCGTTCGTGTTGTTTGTGTTGGTTTGTAATGATGCCCTTAGAAGCGCATTGTTGTGGAAACAAACTTTTGCAGGCCTTTCAAAGTCTTCAACGGACGTACTCTGGTGTCCGGGCTGAATGCAACACATTTTATTATTATAGTTTGATTGGAGATGGTGTAAGTTGTTCTCGGCTCTAATATAATTGTTTTACTTTTAGAGACGAGGTGCCTCTGCGTGGTACTTAAAATTCGCTCATTGTTTACTAGATTGTCGTCAGTCTAAAATATTCTTCCTTTTTAATCTCTTTTAGTATTCCTCTCCGGATTATCGCTCCTGAACATGCAATCTTATCGTTGAAACGATTTCAAACTTCCGGCCATTTGTTATCAAGGCCCTTCAGAAATGTTTTTAATAAGTCATTTCTTTAGAGAACTGTATTATCCTTACCCTCAAATGTTATACTCATATTTGTAAAAAATAAGGCAGCAGTGTCCCGTAACATTTTTTTAAATATCATTTCTTGCAGACGTCTAGAACAATGCAGTTTTCGAGGGAGGGACTGAGAGAAATACATGCTAGGCGAAGACTTAGCTTTTTCTATTCATATGATTTTCACATTCACTTCAGTCGTCTTCACTACAAATATGTCATTCATTATTTCACACGTACGCACTAAATAGAATTCAGTGGAATCTAGATAAGTAAAATATCAATACTCAAACTTCTCGATACCTCAATTTTTTTCCACTCTCCCTTCGCTTTCTTCTTAAACGCTTATTTGACAATAAGTTGAAGAATAAAGAAAATTATTTCTTTATTTTCTTCTTCAGGTCCAAGTTATCAAGACTCCTTGTAGTAAAAAAACAGTAAAACGTAGAAAGTATAAAACTTTGCAAGTGCAAAGAGTTTCATATTCAGAGGCAATTCTAAGGTGTAAGGGTCGAAGAGGAAAGCAAAATTGTACTAACTCTAATGGAAAAATATGTCATTTAATTTAGAGTCCGTACAATCTCATTAAGAGCTAGATAAATAGTATAGTAATTGATTCATAGATATGGGACATAACATGTTTTTATCGTAATTAATTTCAACTGAAACTACCATTCAAGTTTTCAGTTTTATCAAAAATCTTCCCGAAAATATTTTAGAAATAAACTATCAGATGAATTTTCTCATTAAAAAAGGGGGATGAATTATTTTGTAGACGAATTGTTTGTGTTGTCTTTTCTGTGAAAATCTTTTTCCATATTCCGGTTTGTTTCTTCAGAGAAAAACGTATTGAATTTCCCTGATAATTAAAAGATTTGATTTAGTATGATTTAGGGACTGGGTTTTCCAATTATTTTTTTCTGAGAAGCTTAAATGCTTTGCGTACACTTTATTAGCATTCAGGCAATAGCATTCGGGCCGAGTATTCTTGCTCATGTATTCTTCGGAAACGTAGAGAATAAAACTGTGGCTCGCTGATGTCCTTAGCTCGCCTTGTCAGGAAATCTAATGCTACGTGAGACATGAGTCAAGGACGTGAGGAGCATATTTGTTCATGGGAACGTAGTGCGCATTATATGGCGATGCTGGGGACAAGGTCCCTGAAGTCCGGTTCCTTGCGGAGCTTGACGAAAGTGATGAGAAACTATATTCAATGGGTTAAAGTTTTAGATTCTACTATAAAACTATGGCGTCGTTGAAATGTCGTCCGTGACTTAGAAAAGCCTTCAATAATTGTTTAAATTTGTGTTGAAAACAATTACGCTGAATATTTCTGTTCACGTTGAGCTTCCTTAAACTTTTTCACTTCCTTCAGAAATTTCACACCTGAGAAAGTTTATGCATTTGCGATATTTTGATGTAAACTTTTTGTTTTTGTCATGAATTATATTAATTTTTTAATGATGTTCTTAAGTGTTGAATAAAAGAAACAAACTAGGTAGTTGAAATGGACGATCTTGCGTGGTTTTTAACTTTGAAAATGTATGTTTCCTACCGACCATACCTTGCCTGCGCGGGGTCGGAACAAAACAATGTCTTGGGTGCGCCTCGAAAGAGGAAAACACGAGGTGCAAGCTCCGTGACTTAAGTGAATGACAAATATGACCTTCCCCCTCGGGTCTTTCAACGGCGTCGGCTTCGGCGTTTGCACGTTCTCTATAGAAGAGACTCTAATGACTCACAGGTGCGTCAATAGGGCAGTTATGTAGAACACGACTTTTAATCTGTTGCTAGTGACCCGTTCTGCTTTCCTTAAGCCTGTCCTTCCGTGCTGTCAATCGTATGCTCACTTTTGGAAATCTGTTCAAGCTGAAGTCATGATCAGGGTCTTTCTCGCTCATTTCTCGGATGTCCATAAAAACAATACAAAGCGATTCATTGTACTTGGCTAAGAAAGTATAAATTGAATATGAATTATTTGATTTTTGGATTATAAATTAATACACGTCTAAATAATACAGGAATTACTTCAATCTGTCGAGAAAGTGGATTTCCCAAGTTTAGGAATTACCATTGAAATCATTAATTTGCGGAAGAGAGATCAATCCTCGTGTGTAGTGAGAAACCTAGATTTTCCAATTCCCAATTCGCCGCGTGACAAATAACGCTTAACAGATACATCATTCCCTTTTCGAATCCCTTCCGCAACCCGCTTTTTGCGAAAATTGCGGAGCGGTTTATAGGCAGTGAGTTGAGGTATTCATTATATAATAGTGAGGCGTAACAAATAAGTATACGCGTGTAAAACAATTAGTTCGTATGGCGAAGAGTGAGGGAATATTTACTGTCCGGGCGCGTCAACAACTTACCTCATTCTTGTAAATTCAGTGCATGTTTTACTCCGGGAGTATATAGCCAAGATATCTTTTCTTCTGTTCTAAAGAGAACATTGAATTTGTAAATTAAGAATAAAAACTGCCGACTTGAGAGAAATGCATTTTTAAGATCTATTTCGCCATGACGCTGCCTGCACAGAGACACGGCCGGTTTTCCCTCTTATGGCGTGTACGAGTGCTGTACACGCCCAGCACATTCCGGTACTCCTAGCGTACAGCTAGGCGTACTAGATTGTTTGCTGGCAGGGAGACGCCGCGCCCTAAGCCAAGCAGCCAAGAAACAATTGACTTCGGTCTCGGAAACCTACGTCTTCATTAGCCTCAGGATAACTCGACAGTTCCGATGTGCAAACACCTGACCTTACTGCTTAGATGCTAGTTGCATAAAAGGGCAGCCTGACGGTATAGAGGGCGGTGGGGTGGAGTAACTTCGCTCAAATTATTTTATTTATATAGTGAGCTTTATTTTCAAATTATTTTTGCATTACAATCTACTGGAAATAGTGCGTAAGGCACATTTTATTGTAATGAAAATCCTGGAGTGTCGTTGACTTATATCGCGAATATTCGATTCACACGCTAACTTTTAACGAACGATTTTGAAGTTTCAGCAAACGTGCGCATGCGCACAACGGATATTCCGCCATAGATGCCACAGTACACCTGCGCACGTTCACTAAAACTCTCGACATCTTTCGTTAAAAGAAGTATGTAAATCGGGTTGTAGCGAAGCGTCAATTGGGCTGTCGCCGGGAAGGGAAAATGGGATGGCATTTCCCAGTGTATACTGGAAACACCCCGGTCCCTTTCGTCTACGCCAGTGTTGTCAAGGTCGATGCCACGAGCGGGAGTCTGTGGCACGAGTGCCACGACGAAATCGCCCCTCCCTGAAGTCCATTACCCCGCCACCACAGACAACGCCATCCCTATTGTAAAAACGGCGCGGTTACAAATAGTTCCCTTTCCCGACGCTAGTTGCGCAGAAAATCTCGTGGCATGTCACGGTGCCACGACGCCTGCCACTGCCACCAGTAGAAGACCTTGACACCCCTGGTCTACGCTTTGCACGCTACGAGCACGGTAACCTCGCTAACCCCGGGTTCCCGCCCCTTTCCTAAAAATACCGGCAGCGTCCCTGCAGTGTGGGTCGCCGGGCGCTCGAGTCGCTCGAGTCAGAGAGTGGGCCGCCCGCATCGCGATGACTCACGCACGCACCGCACGCGGCCACGCTGTTCCGCGCGCGCGCTGCCACGCCGCGCCGCAGCGCTCTGCGCAAGGCCTTCTCCGCGCGGGGGCGGAGGGAGGCCCTCGCCGCTCCCGGAGACCTCCGTTGGGGGCGCTGCAAGTTGGGAGCGCAGAGTCTAGATACAGAGAGTAGCGTATTCCATTGTTCCAACGATCTCGCCATTTTATATCCAGTTGTCGGGTGAATTGAAACTGTGTGGTATTCTGTATGTTGAGAACCACGAATCTATTCAAAACCAAAATTAATAATCTTAAACATCTGCATAACGTCACCTATTGTTATCATTTCTGTTTAACTTCTCAATTCTGCATAATGGGGCTATCGGGTGGAAGGGTATTAAATGGCGGTGGTTGCGCTACTCTCTGTGTCTAGGAACTCTAGGAGCGGATAGTTTCTAGATACAGAGAGGAGCACAACCTCAACGGTCGCCGCCATTTAATATCCTTTCACCCGATAGCCAGATAGCATTCAGGAATTAAGAAGAAAGGAAACAATCGGAGACAGTATGGTGAGCTTCGAGTAAATCCTCATTGGTTTTTGGTAGATTAGTGGTTCCTAGATCACCCACATTTCAACTGGATAAAAAATGGCGGAATCGGCGGCGAAAAAGAATACGCTACTCTCTGTATCTAGCAACTCAAGGAGTGCCTAGAGTTCCTAGATACGGAGAGTAGCGCAACCGCCGCCATGTAATATCCTCTCACCCGATAGACTTGACAGGCACTAATCAGGGGCTGAAGGGAAATCATAACAACTGGGGGCATTATGGAGATTTTTAAGATTATTAATATTGGTTTGGGATAGATTCATGTTTCTCAACACACAGAAAACCACACGGTTCCAATTCTCCTTCGAACTGTCGGGATCGGTGGAACAATGTCATGCGCTACTCTGTGTATCTAGGGCCTCTAGGAGCGGAGGGGCATGCTATCGCCCGCGGTTTGAGTATTGGACTGGGGAGGAGGATTATGTTGGACTTCTGGGTCGGTCTTGGACATGGATACACACTGTTACGGAGCATTTTTTTATCTTACCCTTTTCCTTCTTTCTCTTACTTTTCTTTTGTCTTTTTCTTCATTTCCTCTTTTTCTTTTACTTTTTGTCATTTTCTTCATTTTCTTTTTTTTCTTTTGTTTTTTTTTCTTTTCTTCTATACTATAATAATGCTCGGGATCTTTGCACCCGAGCGCAGTGAACTGATTCTTGACTTTATGATTATGAATTGATAAATGATGGCTTGTTTGGGATACGATGTGTTTTGTAGTTACCTACCACTTTGCCATCACTTTCTGTAAACACCCATGCCTTGAATCCCAACCCAAGTTTAAAGCGTTGTCGCCGCACGCGTTTGTGCTATTTAGATAGAAAGCGAAGAGCAAATTAAAATCGTTTACCATCAATGATTTTTTGAAAAATAAATTACATGAAAACTATTCCTGAATTAATAAACTTAGGTTTCGAAATTTTGCTGTAAGAGAAAGGAGTAACGGACTCCGTTTATCTTTCACACTCATTGTTAATGAACTTAGTCTCTACTAAAAAGAAAGACTTACCCACGCCCTTGTTTCTACTCATAAGAGTTCACAAGGGCTCATGCGTCTAAGAGTGTCAACAACAGTGACTTTGCTCTCCTCAAGAGAAAGAGAAACTCATCTATTATGTTTCATAAGTGAATGCCGAAACGAGATTGTCAGCAGATCTATTCTTGCAATAAATTCATGACTGTCAATCAATTTTATTATTTCAATTTAATATTCAATCCCACATTTTCGGGTTGTAAGAAATTTTTGGAGAGTGAGATACAAGTTGCTAAATTATAAAACAGCGTCTCGCTGAAAGCTATTAAAAAGATGTGCCAGAATATTTTATGCACAGTCTCTAATTGATGCGTAATTAACGATTGCCCACTTTATTCTAAACTTGCGTTGGTGATTGACTGGCCGAGTTCACTGACGTTGCACATTTGCTTTATTTTCTTTTTTTAAGTGTACAATCACAATAGAATATTGTTGCAATAACGCTTCATAATGTTTTGTATGTGTTCATTGCATTGCCCGTTCGTCAATGGGCTCATTCTTTACGGCATGTATTTATATTTCACCCGATGATACATTGCTGTATGATTTATTGATCAGTTTGCACATTAACCGCGTAAATTTAATTGTCTTCCAAAATGAGGTGAAAATTGGTGTAAGTTTCATTTAAATGCTTGAAATGAAGAGTTATGCTGAAAGATAATTACCTATGTATTCACATAATGCGATATGATCAGTGATGTAGGAAATTCAATGTTGATATTGTAATATCAAAGATATAAAGTCGAAAACTTTCAGTTGGACTTTTTGCACTTAATCGAGTTATATTTTTAAGGCATTCGCTAAATCTTTAAATCCAATGCAAACCAGAAGATTAGTTTTTTGTTGTTGTTTTTTTGTTTTTTGTTTTTGTTATTTTGTTATTTAAGGTCGCATCTACTACTAAGTCAATAGCGAGACTCGAAACCGCGACCCTACGGCCCGAGATCACTACTTCGGCACTACTGCCTTAGCTATCTCGGCCACGGGGCCGACAAAATTAGTTTTGTTTTCATATTTTTGATAGTACACAGAAAACATCCCATTTATTATTAAAATACATTTATGACGTAAACTAATACGAAAAAAAAGACTTCCTTATTATTTGTAAATGACTTGAGAATTATTTGTATGTGCGTGCGAAGTCACTTCATGATATGGACTTTTTATGTTCCATGCGTCATCGTTCTGGCGTAATAAAAAGTTATGTGCGTTTGCCTATTGCAATTGGTTGCACAACACGGTCGAGAATAATGATCATTTTTCACTTTCATTTGTTCTTTGCTCGAAGTATAATTTGTTATCTCCTGGCTTTCTGCGCATGATCTCCTCCTAGTAATTTCATTTTATGGCTTGTCGGTTTTTCTTATTTCAGGAACTTATTGTTTTGTTTTGGTTTACTTACTATTTATTGCAGTTAAGTTTGGGTTCATAATGGACGATTTACTAATGTGTAATATAAATTAAAACTTTTTACGATTGTTATTGATATGAAACCAATGGAGTTAGATTTACACTTGTCCTCGAAATCTGTGCATCTTCCAGATGTTAGGTTATGTGTCACTAACATTAAGCCCATTCACTGAGAGCTTCATCGGGGCTGGTGAGAAACCTGTTCCTACGTGACTTATCGATTCGAAATTACTTTTCCCCACGTATGATATAGCAGTAAGTGTCGGTAAGTTGCTTACATTACATCAGCAAATATCATTTATGATTTCTTGTGATAAACAGATTATGATTCAATGCAAATGAAACAACAATAACCGAGTAGTACACTTTTTGTTAATTCTCTAAATTTTCACCCATATTGCCGTACTCGTTTAGAGTTAAGAAAAATGAATTTTGAAACACTTTCACAGAACTATAAATTCACTCAACACTAGGCGAATTTACTCTGAACATAAAAGAGACCATACATGTTTACTATTTATTTACTTATTGGGGTTTAAGGACCCTTGAATTGGTAAGGTCATTGAGATCCATTAGTGATTATTTAATGAGTAGATGATGATCTATAATGGCGTTGAGAAGTTTTGGAATGAGAGAGGAGACGAGGGAACTCCGAGAAAGACTGTCGAGAGCTCACTTTGTTCACCTCAAATTCCTCATGGACTGACCGGGAATGGAACCTGGACCCCATCGGAGTACACATAATAAAATGTATTTGTGTACTGTATTATGTTTAGATACATTTATTTAAATTGCAATTAGACATAAACCATAAGAGTTGATAACAAATATTAACACTATTTTTGACATAATTTTTAAAATATTAATAAATGCCAATGACATCAGAAATCTTATAAAATACTTTTGGACTGAAAGAGCCTAACGATTCTCGAAAGTCTCTTTCTCGTCATTACGGAGCGACGACTGGTGAACAGTGTGTTGTGTACTCCAGTGGCGATGAGTGTGAGCCTCTTCCTCGCACAGGTTCTTCCTGAGCGCGCGGGCGGCGTCGGGAGCTGGCGGCCGCGCGGGTTGCGGTATCACTGCAAGCACGTGAGGGCAAAGTAGTCTGACGGGGCGTGGCGGGGCGGCGCGAGGCGAGGCGAGGCGGCCCGGTGCGTGCCGCACGGCAGGCGCCCCGCCGCGCGCGGAGAGTGGGCGCATTATCGCCACGGCGGGGCGCGCCGACGACCGCCGCCCGCTGCCGCCCACCGTCGCCCCGCGATTCTGCCCAGGCGAGGGGAAGGGCTTGGGAACCATGTCCCTCCCCCTCCCCGCCGAAGTCAACACTGTTTTCCTAATTTTGCTCAATTTATTCGAAATATTTACCACGTATAGATCTCACGACATCCTAAGCATTATTCCCGTTTTAATATTCTTGTATGCTTGGTTTATTTGCTTTCAACAATTTTTAAAAAGTCTACATTTTTATGCGGATCTGAACTGAAATTGGATTCTTTGAAATGCTCTCCCGATATGCCCCTGGCCCAGGATGACTTCGAGGGGCGTGTGGGTCCCAGAGTGTGAAAGCACCACGATGCAAAGAACGCACAAAGAATTTCCTGTCTTTTGGAATTAGTGCACATAGGTTGCACATCTTGGAGCAACTCACGAGAGCACACTTCGACAATAGTGGAATATTTTTTTCAAATCTAAACGGAGTTTAAAATTTCAGCTATTGAAAGTTTTTAGAATACTACTCAATGGGCCATGGTATAGTTCGAATAAAATGTGGCGTAATGACCTACTTCAAAGTCATTCCAACCACTGAACCTTAAACATTCTGGACAATAGCGAAGAGATCCGAATATTCAAACGATTCAAGTTGCCGGATTTCACACACAGATCTGAAATAACAGACGTTTTATTATTTGCATTCTAAGGATGCACTACGGAGGGCATCTTCTCCCGTGAAACTATACAATTTACGTTAGGAATTTCACATAATATTCCGAAAGAAAAAATTGTGAAAGAAATAAAATTACACAAAAAAGTAATCCAGTACAAGGATATAACACGGATGGAGTCCCTGAGTTTCAAATGAATAGGAAAGGTGAAAAGAAAAAGTAACTTTGAGTTATGGAAGAATATGAATTTTCGAAATTAATTTTTTAAAATCCTTAACAAAATACTTAAATTCACTTATAACGTAAAAAATTGCAACAATGTGAAAGGAGAAGTACTTCTGGTAATAAAATCGAATTGAACAAACTGGAGGGTGATGTTAACTAATTCATCTTTTGTAAGGATGAGCAAGTCAAAGTTAAAATGTTTTTGGGAAAATTTACTTCACGGAACTGCATACGTGTATTCTCCTATTTCTCCTGTTTGCGCAACATCGTCTTAACCTCAGAAGATTCCGTGGACCTGTGTTGCGTTGACGTGTACGGGACTAAATATAGCGAGTTTACTCTTGATTCGCGGACGCACGATTCCTGCAGTTTCCACTTCGTCACAATGAGTCACCGCCTCTGCAACACGAGGAAGAAAGTCCTAGTTAATAGTGCAGAGTTCGAATCTCTCCATGCCACCATGTAAAGAAGGCTTCCTAATTTTTTCAATAATTTGCGATAATATCCTCATACTTAGCCAAGAGATTGTTGGTAAGACCTATATCTGACAACTGTGCTACATGAATGAACAGAAATTTTGAAGTAATGAAATTATTTTTTAAAATACAGGGTAAGTTAATAAGTATCTGCCCTTTCGTTCTAATCATCTGTAATCTAACCGTACAGCTTTGTGCTCTTACTAGTCTTAAGATGACATCGTTCACTTTGCTTGCGGTTAGTTTCAGTATTATCACCCAATGTTCGCTTGAGTTATTGCCGTGCAAAACTCCGTTTGCACCAAAAAAGAACAGATTTTCATAATTTTTTTGTGATCTGATTGTCTACCAAAAGCAGAAATCTTTGGAAGGCTTTCAGCACGGGGTTTTCCTTGGCGAAGAGTTTGTCAGTGTCAACGAAAAGCAGAGACAAGCATGCAGGATAGAAAAGGGCAAGATGTCCAAACTCATCCACTTCTGATTCCAAGATCGAACAACTCCGTGCCCTGATTGTGAATAACCAAAGTGTCTTCTGATGTAGCGGCCAACCTTATGCATGTTAAATCAGTTCTGCCTACGAGAACACCGAGATGATTTTTCGAAAAACATTTTTTGTTGCAAGACAACGAACTTCTACATGCCGTCTCTCAAGCTCTTCAAAATATGGATTTTGAGGTGTCAGTCATCCGGACACAGTTCCAATCTTGTCACGTCTGTTTGGTTCCTTTAAAAATGCTCTAAGAAGCCGAAGATTAGCCACCGACCTGCAGGTGAGGAAGAAGTTCCTATATGGCTTACTGCTTAATCGAAAATACTTTTTTTTCTGGGCGTATTGGAAAGCTGATGCCATAATGGGCCAAGTACATTGAAAAGCATGATACCTATGTTGAAAAGTGGTCTCATTCTAAATTTGTACTGTTTTTGTAATCAATTATAAAAATTGAGTACAGATACTTGGTGACTTACCCTCGAATTCTTAGTGCACACTACGCTTCCGACTTTTGTGTAAACATCAACTATCGCCATATGTTACTACATGATCGAAACTTCGTGCTAAACTATTTTAGACAGATACCACACGTGCAAACTAGAAAAATAGAATTTAATACTATCAGTTGTTGAAGAGAAAATAGTTTATGAAGAATGTGTAAACTCAAATGCCAATGTCAGTGACGTGCTTGCTGATCACTGACGGACTTTCGTGACGCGAGTAGCACTCTCCTTGGAATTTGTATCATAGAAACAACACATTCACAAAGAAATATTACAACGTTGGTGCCAACTTGAAGCCAAATTAATAAAAATTAATTGTATGTCTTATAACATCCATGTATTTCTTACTTCGTAATCATGCTGATAGAATTAGCGTCCATTTTTCTTCGCCTGCATCTATTGGCAAGTCCAACGCGTCATTGTTCCTTTCACGTTTCGTTCTTCCAACTTGGGAGGGTAATGACGTTTAATACTCCTAAAACTGCGTTGCTCGATGCCCCCCGCGCGCCACTGATTCAGCAGCTATTGTCTTTCGGAGCCCATTAAAAAAATCATCTGCGCTGGCTGCGGCGCGTGTGAGCTGCGGAAATCCGATCGGCCGCTGCGGCGCGCCCTCTCCAGCGCCGCTCCCTCGCGCTGCGCGCGCGCGATTCACCAGCGCCCCCGCGTCGATGGGCCTCTTCGCTCGCGTTGGCGTTTGGTGCGGGGGGTTTAACGCAATTGTTTGTTCAGATATCTCGAACTTTGATGGCTCGAATTGATGCATATTTCGCATGTCCTGTTGTAGTTCTCAGGCGTTGATCGTGATGTCTTTAGAAGAGATTTCAATACTAGGCGAGCTTTGGAAATTCATATTTCATTACATAGAATTCTGGGATAGGTGGAGTTTTTTTAGCGTATTTTATGTATGATAGGTGCGAAAGAAAGGTGAGCGGACTTATTCCGTTTTTCCTTCAGTGTATTGTTCTTAGATGTCCTTCTCTTAGGAGTATTTTTATCTACTTAATTTTCAAATATAATTTTCGTAATTCTTATTTTGTGTTTTAATGAGGATCTGAATGAAATTTGTTTGTCTCTATCTTTTTGGTGACAATTTTTTTGTTGCAACGACGGTTGTTCAGAACTTTGTTGCTTAAACTCTTTATCTGCTTCTTTGCTGGCGGGATTTTCCAGAATTTTGTTTGGCGTTTGTAGATTGTCCCGCATAATATCGATATTCAGAACTTACATGATCAAATATCGAAATTTTTAATTACTTTACTATTTGAATGCTCTTTTTGGTTCTCAAGTCCCGATCGCATTGCCATCTGAGATTTGAACGCTATTGACTAAGCATAGTTCACGTTTAAATAACAAGTATTCTGGGTATCTACAATTCTGTTATTTTCCTCTTTAGCTCCGTTCGTTTCAACATTGTTGTTCAGTGGCTTTTAACATTGTATCCTTTTCGATAACTTTAACTTCGATGCCTCGAATTTATTCATTTGAGGTATCGAGGTTTGATTATGTCTTACCTGTGGTTATCGATAAAAACGAATAACATTAAAATCTGGATTGTATACGAATAACATTAAAATCTGGATTGTGTGCTGAACATTAAAATTTGGATTGTATACGGGAATGACGTTATGAAATATATTGGCATTTCATTGAATGTGTTGGTGTTTTACTTCACTTGTTGATGTTCGAAACTAACACTAATTTTGAATGTGTCTTATTGAAGATATATTCTTGGAAAGCTATTCAATTGATACTTAAAACGACGGTGAAAACAGTAAATATCCTTTTTTGCGCCAATTTGATAATTACCAAAAATATTAATTGTTTCATTCCAAGCAATATATTGAAACTGATAACTTTCTTCATATTCTCATCAGGACTGAGTATTACCGTTCGTGCTAAGATGTATATCTCTGTGTAAGTAATTACATAAGCGAAAGCGCGAAAAAAGAAAAGCGTTCAGCGCAAAGGAGCACGCAGCGCTTAGCCTTTTCCATTCACGGAATTTGCCCGCACGATTTTCTTCCAGTGGTTGAAAGATTAATGCCTTCGAAGAAGAAACAACTTTTTCCGCGCACATGTTAACTTTTTGAAATGTTTATACAGTAGGGAGGAGTTTGCGTATTCTAACCGTTAAAGAAATTATTTTATATATCTATAATTATTTTGAAAGCAATGTACTAATCGTCAGTTACATATTCTAAAAAAATGAGATTAAAAAATACTTTTGCGAATATAGTATCTGACTTTTGAAAAAGTACGGTAATGAGTAAATTTACATATTCCGAAATACAATGAGATGATAATTTCGTATTCGGTTAATTAATATTATGAAAACCACCACAAAGTAAGGAAAATATAGTGTATGAAAATATGCGTAATAATTTATGTTTATTAATTTAAAATTGTGAGTTCCGCGATTCTCATTTTAAATACATTTCATTCATATAGAAATTATTTTAAAAAGCAGGTTCTTGTAATTTAGAATGTTTAATTATGCAGACCATTTATGTATTTTCCATTGCGGAAATTCATGTGTTACAAATGCAAAAGTTGGCCATTTGCATGATATAAATAAGGATGTGGCATTGAAGTCTCATTCAACCCATATGAAGTGGAATTTACGGTCATTTTCTTTTTAAATGACTTAGTTAATGAATAAAAATAGGTGTGAAGCATAATTTGGTACATTCCTGGTGTCATTAAAGACGTTTAGTATAAATGAATTTTAGGTTCATGAAACATTTGCCGGCCTTTGATTACCGTGGGAAAGAATTTGGAGTTGTAGAAGGATAAAAGAATCACAGTAATGTGAAGACGCCTCATGTGGATACCCAGCAGTGACCATCCGAAGAGAAGAAATAAATATTCATCATTAACAATAAAAGCCTTAGAGTATTCTAAATTATTTCTAGTTATGGGAAGATCGTACAGGCCTGCAGTCCAGGAATACATACACGATGCTGAACCGTCGATTAAGCCCTTAATAGGTTCTTGACCCATCATGGAATACATTTTCTTCTTTCGGTTTTGAAGTGTTACTCCAGCACAAAATGAAATGCAAGATATTCCTTAGAGTATTATAAGGCGATTGTTGCAGTAGAAAAGGTAACTGCGTGCTTAATTTTGTCCACGTACATTCATGAAGGCTCTGATGTCAACATGTATGTGTAAAATCATGTACTCGTATTTAGTAACCAGGGTGATGCATCATGAACGCTTCACTGCTTTTCGTCAACGAGCATCTCTAGGCAATGACCGCAAGGAGCACTCAACCTACGTCCTGTCGCCACTGACGACGTGCGCCGTTTGCGTGGCGGAAGCGACCGATATAGCGCGCGGAGCGCAGGGGCACTCCTAGACGAGCGGAGCGGCGTAATGGACGGCGTCGAAAGGAGTGGACGGGCGTCACGGCGCGGGGACGCCTGCAAACCGCTCGTTCTGCAAGGTTGCCCTACACGACAGCGTTGCTCTGCGGCTTGAGTTCGCAAACATGCGGCATCAGGTGCGCGGTGCATGGCGTACGCTGCGCAATCTGTTGGTCCAGCACGGGGCTTACCTACGTAGTAGCACAGGTACCCTGAGTGATGCGATGTGATGTACAGTTGGTCCTTAGATCAAGAAGAGCCAGGTGGGCTTCAGTGACTTCGATAAAATGGGGAGTAACAGAGTAAAGAGATTCTGATGAAAAATATTTAGTAAAATTCTAGTTCCTATTTTCGTACTGCAATTACACAGTGTTCTTCTCTACTGCAATTACACAATTCTTCTCTAATAATTATGCAATCAGTTTAACGCATGATTTATTGAATGTTTCTAGTGTGAGATTTATTCTCCACCGTGGTCTTACTCTTAACATTCAGTCGTGTATCCCTCACGTTACAAAGCATAAAAAGCAGAAGTTTCAAAATAAAGACGCTATTCATTATATCTGAACATTTTTATGGCACTCGTGGAGCCTTTTATTCAATCTCGTTATGTATTTTTCCCCAGAGAGACCTTGAGGGAATACGTAATTATGAGCTTATGAAGCTCTACAAGTAGAAAAGCCAGAAGATCAAGAAACTATGGAGTATTAGACTGAACAGAAAATCGAAACATTAATGAAAGAATGAAGTGAATAATTATCATTAGGACAATTGAAACCTGAAGGTTCACACGTTCAGATTGTATTTAATTTATATTTGTAAATATTAGGAAATGTATGTGTAAGCAAGAAAACAGTCATGAGAAGAATTTAAGTATTTGTTTTCTGTTACGAATGCGACTCACCACTGTTGTGACTCAAAGCCATTTAACTTTTTAAAAGTTAATGAATTAAAAACTTAGAATGAAGCAGCTTTTTATTTTTGAAAAGTGTGTGTTGAGTGGTTTCTTTTGTAAAGTGAATATGAGTAATGTAAAATCAAGTTTTGAGACTTGATTCGTAGTGCAAATTCCGTGCTATTGAAGCTACTCAAAAGTACATTTCGTAATACTACTTTTAGTTAAGAGAATATGATTTGTTACGTTGTTACTTGTTCTGAAATATCTTTCCTTATACCACAGAGCTATGTAGTACATTACAGGGGGAATAAGGATTCAGCACAGGCACAAACATTGTACTTGTGCATCTTATTGTATAATATCTGAAGCGGGGATTAATCCAGTGTTGAGTAGTTAGTAGGCCGATAAACAGCAGAAATAAAATTTATTGGAGTAAGACTACTCGTATCATCTTCATCTACTCGTACAAATCATTTTTTCGATTGATCTTAATTGATGGCGAACTGTTAAATCCTTAACGGACTCCGCCTGTTAAAAGTGACTTTTCGTTCCTCAGTTTGGTTGAGATAAATCGGTATTAACAGTACGGCATTCGAAAATAACATTTTTGCCCCCTAAAAGTGTCCAGAGGACCAGATTTTACTTCGTTCCCCGTCTGTTAATTCGCCACGAGAATCCATTGACCAGCGACCCTAGGCAGCTGCGCAAAGTCAGAGGGCAGAGGAGCAATTTAAAAGCTAGTGGAGCGGAGCAGCGGGGGCGGGGCGGGGCGGGCGGGCGGGGCGGAGGTAGCGGGTGGTACGACCCCGCGCTAATTATACGCGCACATCGCGCAAATTAACATTGCATTTCTAGAATTTCCTGATGAGCAAGGCCACGTGCGGCGTTTCTCACGGGCAAGACACCTCTGCGCTGGCCGCTCTGGCCGCGCGCGCTGCCAGCTGCTTCGCGCGCAGCCCCGCCGCCCTGCGCGCTCCCACCGAGCCCTCCGCTCCTCTGGAGACGTTTCTCGGCCACTTTCTACAAGATAAATCAGTGACCACATATATAGTACAATACAGTTTTTTCAAATTTTTGATAGTAACGAAAGTCATTCGATAACTCACGTGAAAACTTTATAAATAAATAAAACTAACAGATTACAATATATAAGTTTGAAACTCATCCAAAAATTGAGTTCTTCTTCTGCAAGCTTGAGAATTTTCGTTCCGTTGTGTCTCCTTTTATTGGTCCTTCCTTCTTCTCTTCGGTCTTCCTATGTTCCGTTTTCCTTTTGGCTTATATTTCGAATTTGTGTATCCTTCATTCTATCAGTGTAGTTTCTCCATGCTTTCCTCGTATTCAATTTTTCCATTTTGATTATAAATTCTTAGGTAGTTACGTATTTCTTCATACGAATCGTATCTTTCCTTGTGACACCAATACAACCCCTTACAAACTTCATTTCGGCAGTTGGAATCCTACTTCTCATTTTTGTATCCATGGTCCGGATTTCACATCCATTTAGCGCACAAGGAACTGTTAAGGTTTTATATAATTTAATAATTGTATCTTTCCTGACTTACTTTTTAGGTCCTTCTATTAGTTCCACACATTCTGTTAAATTTTTCAATTTTCGTAAGTGCATCAATTTCTCCTTTGTAAGACAGACCACAACCCAGGGATTTAAATGAACTTATTTGTTCAATATTTTGGTTGTTCACCTCTAATTTACTTCTAATTGGGTATGGAATGCCATTGACTTAGTTGTACGGACAGACATCTAAATTATATTCTTTTATGATCATCTGCAAATCATAAAGAGCTCTTTGTAGAGTGTATTCATTATCAGATATCAAAACTTGGTATTCCGGAAACCAGTGTCATTATAAAATTTGTATTATTAAAATTATCTGTAAAATTTCAAAAACTTCATCTTCTGCTTCCATATTCTGATAGCATCGTCAAGATAAATATTAAAAAGTGTGAGAGACATGCAGCACCCTTGTCTCACTCCTTTATTAATTCTTTGAGTATTTTACCTGATTTTGTTCTTACATTAAAATTGAAAGTTTCTACATTGAAAGTTTCTAAGAAAACATCAAGTCGGTTTGACACTACACCTACAGCATGCTCCCCTCTAAAGTCCCACTAGCGCGACTGTTTAATTGACATAGTTACAATAGAATAAAAGCGATGAAGACTCAAATGAGGAATTCTTGTATTTACTCGTTAGCTTATATTACTTTTAAGTTATTTTTATTTAGTTTTGTAATGTATAAAAAGAAACAAATTGATTTTTCTAACAACTATAAGAATTTGTACTTTTGTTATCTTAAGTCAATCTTTGTGAAACTGTGATCTGTTCTGTAATAAGAATTATTATTATACTAGTGTTCTAATAATCAATGGTTTCCTATCAACTACTGTCCACACCCATCTGCCACATTTTCTGGATGAATATTCTAGATACGTATTTACACTAAACGTATAGAACATTGCAATTTTTACAAAATGCATAAAACGCGCGATATTTTTCCTGTAACATCTTATGACAATATCCAATTGGTTATCAAACATAGCCTAATGGTCTTGTTCGACAATTCTTCCAGTTGGTATTGCAATAAGATGTCTTACAATACTTATTTTTTAAACAATTATTATTTTCTACTACTCGTATTAATGACACTTAGTATCGTCATTCGAAATATCCTCGTATAAACGTTGATGTAGAGCCCAGTTCCTCCTAACTCCATAAGTACGTTCGAATGTCTCATAAAAGAGTACGATTGTGAAGAAGAGGCCAGATTCTATTATCAAGATACACGAGGTCTGCTAAGACCGTGAAACAGTGTAATTATTTATACGATCAGTTTGCGTGAGAAAACTGCAACATTGCAAGCGCGGTGAATGACATGCAAGAAAACTATACTATTATTTTCCTGTTCCAAATATTTGCATGGACAGTGAACAGAACATTGGCCAACCTCCTTTTACGTATGAAAACAGCAAATATTATGTTCTTCTGTTAGCCTATCCTCATTAGCTGTATGGTTGTAGAGAAGCAAATGAAAAAAGTAGATAAAGCGTCAAACGCAACGTCAGTGTTAATCGGATGGCCGAAAACATTGAAGTGACATAAAGTGTCCGCAATTTTGTGTTACGAGGTCTTTGAGAAAGGGACGAGGGTTCATTTTGTAGTATACAGCATGTGAGATTCTTGTTTTTTTCAATTTATTTTCTTCTGTTCTACATTCCGTGAAATTCTGTAGCACTCAGAGTCTCGAGACCCTTCATGTGAACGTAATGTAATTAATTCATTAACAGTGTAAAGTAAATCGGAGATCGAAGTTGCAACAATATAGTGCATGCTGAACGGTCCGAGTAGGTATAGAAACTAGTAGCAGATGAGGGTATGCCTCACCGAATTTCGTTTGATTATAAGGTATGATACCTACATACCTCGCACATCTTAACATAGGCTCCTTAACCGTGCCCACGAAGAAAGGAACAACAATGTTGCATTACAGATCATTCACGAGACGAAACGTGTCGTTTTCTGCAGAATCCTAAACTTAGTGAAGAATCTATCTCTTTGAAATTGTCAGTTTCCCTTCGAAGGACAAGTCTGCGACATGTCAGATCAAAAAGGCAAGTTTATGTTTGAATAGTTTTTCTACTTGACAATAATTTTCCAGAAGACTCTTTTCCTACAAGAAGTAGCTGAAGGATTACACATTGTCATTTTGCCATATCCTTCACACTCAACTGAATTTGCACTAGCGATTTCCTACTCTTCTCCAACCACAGCGCAAAACAAGACTTCAGACGCCAGATGAGATCAACTCTGCCATACAAAAAGCCAAATGGAACAATTTTGAGGAAAGATCTCAATATTGTGCAATTGATGAAGGTTTTACAGTGTAAAATCGCACTACGGTTAAATCAAAGTACACAAACTTTACTACGAAACCTTGATTTGTTGAAGACTTGAACCCTGTTATCGTTTTTCTCATTGCACCCTTTTTGCTCAAAGAATAAAATTAGAATATTAGTTGTCTTTAAATTCTAGTGAAGAATTACACGGAGCCAAATTAAGGATTAGGTCGACATGTGTGCGTTTCGGTATTTTGTTGTAGATCCTGCTTTTTACAGAAAGATGGCTTGTGTGTACTCTCCTGTGTTCCAGGTGACAGCAAAATCACGCAGTGTGTTTATGAAGGTTGAGTGGCGTATTAACGCATTATCATTACTGACGAACGATGTTGAGCACTTTTAATAAACTTTCATGAAACTAAGGTCAAAATTACTGTGGTATGCAAAATGGTGCGTTTGTCTTGCGTACTGAAGACTGGATTCTTTATTCATTCCATTCTAAAAATAAAAGACAGTTGAGCTTGTACATAGAATGCTTTCTTTTCATTGACTGGTAAAACAGTGTTTGATGCTCATCAACGTGCAATCGCATTGACTGTAAATGATGAATAAAGCGTCCCTGATTGTTCGTTAAAATAATTAAATGTTGGACGTTGATCACATCGGCCTAATCGACCATTGTTTTAACTTACAATGTCCCAGTCTATAGAAGTCTCGCGTTCGTGCAGTGAGTTGAGCCTTTTGTTTAGTATTTGAAAATAGCAAATCAGGTGCAGCTTCATTCCTTCCGTGCGAGTTCTTTGTATCTGCTTTGCAGACACAGCTCTTTGTGGTCCTCGCAAGACAATTGTGAAATCAAGATGTGTGTGAAGATAAATTAATACTGCTTTATAATTCTTGAAGCACATGTGAAGTTTTGGAATATGAAAAAGCAAACCGCGGATCATAATATTTAGAGTTAATGCGAAATGTTTGGTATTGATTCTGAAGACTCCACACCATTACTGAGGTGGTTGGAGGTTCATTTAAAAGCTTGGGGAGCCGGTCAATCTTTAAATTGGTTTCCCGATCCCTGCGATCTGCTGGGAGCAGGGGCACTATCCGAACATTCGATAGCGATAGTGAAGCCCTGAGATCACCTAGAAAGGTCGACGGTTCTTTTAAAGGTTTCGGGAGAAGTTTCATTTCTTCACAGACTATCTGTCATTGCTTACTTTGCTTTACATAATTCCATATAATCATTTATCGTTTCAAAATTAGCCTAGAAAGCGGAGTGTAATTTCTCTGTACTTGCTTGGAATGTTGGGTTAAAAAATATAACATAAGAAGAAAGTTTAATTGCAGTGGCGAATCCATTGTAGACGAGAGGGGGGGGGTCTTGGGCTTCATCCCTTCTCGCTGCAGAAGCCGGTAATATGTACACGTATTGTAGGTCCAGAATTCCTTGTTTCGAGAAAACCAAGCTTCAAAGTTTGTAAAGCAGTTAGTATGGAACAACAATGTTTGCTTTCTAAGAAAAATCATGATCCCATCTTATAAGGACATAGACTCTTTGTATCCTAGGTAGATATGAACGACAGGTCTTCAAAACTGATATTAACACAAAAATGACCATAAGTGGACGTATAATATTTGTGCACTAAGCCACCAATATTCACACAGACAGTGTGTTTACTAATTTGTGGTAGTAACAAAAGTTTTCAATATATCACATGAATGCGTTATAAATAATTAAAACCAACAGATCAAGATGAGTTTTAAACGCAGCAAAACTTCCCGATAAGAAACCATCAAGTCGGTTGGACTCTACACCTACAGTCCGCCCCCCACAAAAGTCCTGGTTGCGCCATTGTATAATTGTCATAATGTTAAAATGAAATTTAAAAAAATAATAATCCATAGTGCATGCGTTAATGAACGTGCATAGCCGCTCCCGTTGAGGGTTAGCCGATGGAGCCCGGCGTCCCGAGCGCGCTGCTTTCCTGAGCGCTGCTCAGCGGCGTCTTGGGGGTTGGCGTCGGAGCGCGGGCCGGCGAGCAGCGCAGGCGCCGCCGGGGCGTGCGGGCGGGGCGGGGGCGGGGGTGGCGGGAGAGGGAGGAGGGGCGAAGGCGGAGGGAGAGCCAGCGGCGCTCGCGTGACAGCCGCCGACGCCGCCGTATCGACTGACGCTGACGTAACGGCGGCCGGTGGCCACTGCCCGCCTGCCCTTCGAGCCGCCGCCGCCGGTCCCACCCTCGTGCGCGCCCCTTGGTGGCTCGCCCCGCCCCACCCCGCCCGCCCCGCCCCGCCCCGCCCCGCCCACCCCCTCGCGCCACCTCCGCGGTTATTGGGTCTCTTTCGACACTTGGCGGATCTTTCGGTCTCGCTGCGGAAGACGGCGCCTCTGTTCCGGGCGGTCGCGGCCCCGCGCCCACGCCGCCGCCTCGTCTGTTTCTGTCAAGACGGGGACTGGGGGAGTATTTGCTGTTGTGTTTGCTCTTCCGGGAAGTAGTTGATAGGTTTACTCGGACCGTTCTTTTGCAGAACACAATCGTTTTATTCTTTTGAGTGGTTGCAGTTCTTTCGCTTCCTTGTTTCAAATTTTGACAGGCTGCCTGCTCATCGTCTGTCTGTTTTTTTTATGAGTTGTTTTCGAATCTTTAAGCTATTCTCATTAACGCTAGTTTTATCTGATTCATTATGTACCGATAATTGTGAAGGATAGCTTACTAGCTGTAGAAGAAATTGGAAGTACGTTATATCGATTATTTTAAAAAATCCACTTTCATCTCGTTCTCTTGTGCCAGATCTTTACTATTAACAAGATAGACGAAATCTAACGAAAAACATTTATTTAAATGACTTGGTATCATCAAATGTAGATTATATTAATCTGCTCTAAAAATATCTTAAGCAAAATAAATTGACTATTTCAATTAAAATGGAAATTGTGGTCAAAATCGCACTGAAATCGTGTCATTTGGACAATATGTGCACGTATGAGGGATGGATATATTCGTATTTATTTATGACAGATAAATGCTGAAATACTTAAGAAATATATGAGGAAAAGGATAAATATTTTACCATACTCATATATCATTTCAGTGTTTCCGATTTTTAAGGAGATTTGAACAACAACGAGCGGCGGGCACAGAAAAGGTTTGGTATTAATACTTTTCTTTCAGATTTCATTTCAGAACATTGAAGTTTTGTTTCGTAACTGTTGCTGATCCGCTGCATTGTATTAATATAACTTTATGAAAACAGCTAACGAAATTGTGGGGTAACACTTATTATACTTTATCAATAATATAACTATATTTGTAGATTACGTTTATAAAAAGATAAATTTGGATTGACATTGATTGTTCACATCGGTTACGTAGAATGCTTTAATTCTGTGTATGGGCTTAGAGTGTGATGTGCTCGTCTTCCACTATAAAACATAGCCAAGCCAAGAGGTAGTAGTCGTGAACAAAGTGGGTAAGCATGTTCCTTCCTCCATTGCTCCGTCATCATTGTTCCATCGCCTCCGCTCCCCTTCTCCCATTTCCCCCTCATCTAGGGCGGAAAAGAACTAAGAAGTTGGTACCCTCTGAGAGGGGACGTTCTAGGAACAAGTAGAGGAGAAGCTAGAAGAGAAGGAAGAGAAAGGCAACGCAATGAGACGAAATGTAAATGAGATAAGATGTAAAGCATTGTTACGAGATTTCATGTAATATAATAAAATGAAAATGAGATGTAAGTTATTATAATGAAACAAGATGTAGGTAAATGTAATGATGAGGTTTCTCTTCATGTAATTGAGAAGCGATGTGAAGCTAAATAATGTTAGGTTTGGCATTTCTGTGCAATATTCCGGATTTCATTCCAATTTCATGTATTCCGTTTTGAAGGAAATCATATCAACCGTATCAGGATTCTTCTGAGTGTGCTCACAACTAACTGATTTCATCTTAACCATTTTGATGGAGAATTTCTTAAATATTACTCATAAGACATTGAAATTCACTAACAATAACTTACGAGTTTCGCAAAATACGAATAAATATTTATTTTCTTATCACCCGCTCTGGTGTAAATTAATCTAGATGTAATTTACCTACCTTCTCTTGGTAATTACCGGCGTCATCCGGTTTTTGTATTGCCGCAGAATGACTTGCTTGAGCATGCATGCTTTATTCTAATGAAATTAAGCTGAAACCATCAAAATGGTATGAATAAACATCTCAAGATATGTGTTCGGGTAGCTGAGTATTGTAATGCCCTGTGGGTCATCATGAGTGAAACTGCAATTAGAGATGCCAGTATTTATTACATTATTACAATGACCGCTGTGCTTTTGCAATCAAAAATGTAATAGCCAAGTATGGGAAGTACTTTCATATCCTTATGACAGGTATATTATTTTTATGAGGTTTCTCTTAATTGGATTTATCTATAATGAATGAATCGTAGAATTCAGCTAGGTACATTGTATCTGACAAGTGCACACAAAGGAGGCATAGTATCTATGCAGTTCCGTGGAGGTCAATGAAATCGCCAAATTTTATTTCACATAATACGAAGTAATTGGTAGGGATACTTTGTACCATTTTGCACGGGTACTTTTGAAACATAAAATGCATAGCTTAAGTGTGTAGTAAGAGATGTCTTTATGCTGGTAATTTCTTACTTTTTAAATTATTTTCTTTTCTAAAGATTGAGATTAATGTAGCATTTGAATCCACCATTAAAATTCGAATTATTGCGGCATCATTCAGATTTGCAAATATTTTTAGTTGACAAAACATTAAATTATTGTTGTAAATAGTAATATAGGTGAGGAAGAATAAAGAGTTGTGAGTTTAAGAACTATTAATGAGGTATATGACAAAATCAGAGAATGTGGCATGAGTGCTAGGATTTTGTATAAATCAAGAAAACACGCCCGCACGTGTTCAATGGATGTGAGGTATTTATGGAGAGAATGATTGTGAAATAGTGTACGATTGGGAATCCTGAGATATGGAAGAATAAACACTACAATATCCGGTAAGGGTTATGTGTATGTATGCATATGCTAACGTGGCAAAGCTAAGATTTGGCGCGAAAGGAGCAACCCATTATTTTTTATGATCTTCAGCCTCCTGACCTTTTTGTCCATACCTGAGATGAATGGGTGGTGACATGATTCCAGTAATGAAGTAGGAATGGTGGACTGAGGCAGGAGAAATGGAAACCTCTTAGAAAATCCGTTTTCCCCACCAAAATTTCCGATTGATTTTATAAGAGCTACAGCATTACCGATGTCCCTGCAGCGACTTTGCCCGGGTGATCCTATGGTTTGGGTTCCGACTGTAAGGCGGATTTTGACTCTGGCTAAACAGATAGGTGGCTGGTGGAGAATTCTAGCAGCCGGTTGCTCTGATCGGTAGTTCTCCGTGGTTTCTCCGATCAATATCAGGGGAATCCTGGAGCAGCATCCTATAATACATTTCCTGTTCCTTGTCCTCTCCCATTACTTGTACTTACATACACTGCTCTACCACTTGTGTCAGGATCTTAGAGCTCGTCTCGGCAGCGATGGTGCCTCTGTGGGCGGATTTACCCTCCCCACATACCCCCTCTGTGGGCGGAGGGGGATATGATTTATTTATATTTAGCGTATGGCAGTTAGACATGGCTCACAATACAATAGTTACAATATCAACACAAGTCAAAATCAAACTAACACCAAAAATTCCTATATCGACTGACCAGCACAATAATAATAATAATAATAATAATAATAATAATAATAATAATAATAATAATAATAATAATGAGAAAAGAAACTACAAGCACCCATAAGTCCAGTTTAAATGTTGATCCTTACAATCTAATAGGTAGCCTCTCAATCCACTCGATCGTCGAGAAAGAAAGAGTATACACATCTGATCCATCACCCTAATATGCAGTTAGTTCACATTCTTGAGCAATGTGAGTGATTGAAACTCCGCACTACACTCGCAACCGGCAGATGTCACTTTGTTCAACTTACATAGTGTGGGCGGAGGGGGAAATGCCCCGCAAGCCGAAGTGTAGGTCGGCGCTGATCTCATCATCCAGCGTGGAGGAACGCCGCTACCTCCCTGAATAAATCATTCAGTAACGGGACTAATGACTACTGCCCGGAAACTTCAATAATCGTTCGACCAAAAGCACCATGTGAATCGATCAGAGATTTGAACCCGGGTACCCAGAAGTGGAATGTGAGCAGTGTGACCACTACCCCACGCGCCATTCAACCCCGTCTGGATCAGGGAATTTTCACGTTCGCGGCACTGCACACGTCGCGATCATCTGAACAGCCTTTGCACGTGAACGTGGCTGCGAGGATATCCTCCGCAATTCCCTCGGCCCTCCCTCTCGGTCATTCCCGGCCAGCCTCCAGCCGTTTCGTAGCCGTAGTCAGAAGCGCGCGGGGCGCCGACCTGAGAGGCACCGTGGCCAACGGCGGCGGCGGCCGCGCTGAGGCGTCCAGGGTCAACAGTTTCAGAGGTAATCGTGGGGCAAACACCGGGATATCAGCGCGAGGGGCCGCTCCCCGCAGAGCTACGCCGCTCGCGCCGGCGCGGCGCGCTGCTTCAGGTCGCGTCTCCCTCTTCTGTTCTTCGCGCGCCCGCTGGCCCAACGGCGCGCCGCTATCACCGGCCGGCTAGAGTCCCTAGATAATACACAGAGTAGCGCATTCCATTGTTGCACCGATCCCGCCATTTTATATCCAGTTGTCAGAAGAATTGGAACTGTCTGGTATTCTGTATGTTGAGAACCGCAAATCTATCCCAAATCAATATTAATAATTCTAAACATCTCCTTAACGTCACCAATTGTTATCACTTCTGTTCAGCTTCTTCATTCTGCTTGATAGGGCTGTCGGGTGAGAGGATATCAAATGGCGGCGGTTGCGCTACTGTCTGTATCTAGGGACTCTACGGCCGACTGCGCCCACTCGGTACGAAGAATGTTGCGAAGCTGCCTCAATGGGATATTTGGTATCGATACCAAAAACGAAAAGTGTTGGGTACTCTTTGCGCCACCTAGCGTGTAGCAATCGATGGCAATATCTCGACTACTATACTTCTTGTGAGTATCTGCGCATGCGGGAATCTTAATACTACGGGAATCCTACTTTTTGCAGAAAACGACAGTATTCTCGAGCCTCTGCGCATGCTCAGACGCTCAAAAGTAGTATACAGTGGTCGAGAGATTGCTGTGATTGCAGTACGCTCCTCTGTGCAAAATAGTCCCTATTGATAAGACATTCTCGGAGCATACAAGTACGTATGGATGCTCTGGATGTCGAAAGGGATCGACACACAATTTATAATATAGAAAAAGAATTATCAAAAATGCTAACGTTTTGAAAATGTTTAAATTAATTACAGACAGATTTTTACTTTTAATATGGTACTTCTTTTTTGTCTTTGTTTGGGCTATTTCTAGCTGAATCATCTCTATACCTTACTCGTTTCTATCTTGAACCACACTCTAAACAACGACACTAACGCACTAGTGGGTGTTTGGATGTGAGATCAACAAACACTGAGACGACCACTCTCTCTCTCTCTCTCTCTCTCTCTCTCTCTCTCACACACACACACACACACACACACACACACACGCACACGCTCTCTCACTCACTCGCTCACTCTCATACACAAAAACACACACGAAAGGCAAGAGACAAAAATAATTTCACGTTAAAAGGATTGTATCGGTCGATATATTTCACGGCAGTAATGTCATTTTTTGCTTCCGATAGAGCATTTTATTCGCAGCACTCGTCCACGCGTCATTTGCGCGACGGTTCCGCGCCTGCTGCGCGCTGCTGAGGAGAGCCGATCAAAAACGGGTTCTCCAGACTTCCCAAGAGGGCGCTTTCGCTTAATGAATCGTTGTAGTTTCCTACAAACATATTTTGATTAGTTGTGATGCGACCTTCCACTAGCACGTGTTTGCTTTTCCGGGGCCAAGAGTTTACAAATTTAGAATTTGTTCGTGTGAAAAATAATAATATGCATCTGATTTCCTCCTATTTTCGTGCACCTCGAATGAATTCCATAGACTCCAAATGTGTATCAAGGTGTAAAATCCAATATGCTTACAAAACCAATACATTCAATCTTCATTAACGTAATTCAAAAATATAAACAACACAATTAACACTTTTTGGAGTCTTAAATCAAACTTATTTGCTTATCTATGATCCGACCTATGACTTTTCGCAGAGCGCCTAGCACTTCGAATTATACATTGTAACTATTTATAAGTATTAGCTAGATGGCTAGGACATTCAGTTGTTTGGGACAGTTCTTCACTCATTCTTTCCTAGCAACAGTTCCTAGCGAATCAATGCTAAGAAAATCGACATCTTCTGTTTTTTACTATCCACGAGAAAGATGGTGAACCCGTGAGAGGTTGAACGGCATGGACTAAAACAGCTCGAAAGAGCTATTGGTTTCACACTAATTTATTGAAGACATTGAAGTTAATCAATATGGTTGTGTATAGAGTGGTGGGTATAAAGGGTTAATAATAATAATAAAAATAATAATAATCAGAAAAACCTTCGAGAGTTCGAGGCATCGTATTTCGAGTTATGAAGACAGCTGAATTAAATTAAATTAACTTCTTAAAAAACTAATTTTATTACGGTTCACCGTTTCCTATTACTAGTTACTATTTGCATTACGTAATTTGAGCCTACCGGATATTCATAACCTCGGCTCCCATTCCCAATCGCGTTAGTAGTCTTGGCGCACCGCTGGTAGGGCTGGAAGGTTGAACGACCCACTGCCGTATGCAGGAGCGGTGCGCAGTGTCACTTCGTCTTCTTTCCGCGCCAGTCCACTCCCTTTTCTTGCGGGCGGGGGTAGGATTTCGGATTCCTCTCGGCGCTGTCGCCGCCGCCGCCGTGACCGCCGCCGCCGCCGCCTTCTGGGAGCCGCGGGCAGGCGCGGCGCGGCGCGGCGCGGCGCGGCGCGGCGTGGCGCGGCGCGACGGAGGCCTGCAGGTGGGGCGAGCCGGTTGGCATCCGCACCACGACGTGTTTTGAATCTGCATTTGTACTGCCGGCTTGTCCTCGCTTTCACCTGCTCTTTGTTGTTTACTGCATGCGCGGCGCGGCGCAGCGGCCGTGTTTGTTGGATATCAAGTTGTCCGGCGGCCGATTGAGACTACAAGAAACAGTTGTTAGATTTCTAAACATCAGGTCACTGTACGGGAATAGCTTGATGTGGGGAGGTTGTTGCTGTGAGACCGTTCAGTCAATCGTATTTTGCACCGATGCAGTTGATGCTTGTAAAATTAAATGGTTTTGTAAAAAAAATTAATTTTCGTTTAACATTTTTTGCACAAAAAATAGTCTAGAACTTAGTTTTAAAATGCCACTGTACTAAAAAATGTAGATTGTTGAAATTTGTAAATATGTAAATTGGCAGTTCATAGAGTACTTCGTTTCTACGCCAAACACAGAAGAAATGGATAAGAAAGTGTTTTCGTTTTATCTTCGTCTGCGTCTTTTTTTTTTTACTTTTGACGATTTATAGAAGCCTCTTTCTTGGCAAGAGAAGTTTTAAGACTACATTTAAAATGAATGCACCCACATAGAGTACTTGTGTTACTACTTTTTCTTCAACTGTGCGAAGAGTACATAATTAGCCCAAGTAAAAAAAGTCAACTGTGGGATTTCAGGCGGTGGAGAAACCATAGATTTACGAGACTACCTTCGAGGTGACTTTGTGTTAATTCGGGTCACTGTAAAAGGTGCTGAATGGTAATGAACTCGATTATATTTAAACAAGTTACGAATTATTCCGTATTTGTTTCTGCGCGTATTTAATCTTCTTGCAAATAAACTTTTTCATTCAATGCAAAATTCCTCCGCGGCGCTCGTTTTGATTTGTCGATTGTGAGTTACCGCCTTATCGTCGAGAGAGCATTTCGGAGAGTAATGATGGGGAGGCATTGGCTCCGGACGCGCTTTACGACGTGGTCGCTTTTCATCCATTTCATCAGTCGTAAAACACCGAACAAGGCCGGCCCCATTCGTCTTCGCTCGCAATTGCCCGAGGAACCTCTGCACACCTTGTGCAATACTTTCATTGCTTCATCTTCGGGTAACAAATGATATGTGGGTACAATAATAAACCAGTGGTCGTACGGCAATTAGAAGATGCCTTTTGTAACTAAATTCTGAAATTGTAAATGTTTATAGCAATTTCTATATAGCTTTATTGTTTATAGCTACAGTGAATGTCGTTTGATATGAATGCTCGGTGGCGCAGGAGAGAGAAGTAACGACGAAGGTCACGTATCGGAAGAATTTGAGATTGAATTCCGTGTAAGGTTTTGGTACTTTCATTTCGTAGCTACCTTTTCAAATGAACCCAGATTATAACTATCATCTCATTCATATTCATTCATCTCTCATAATTAAGTCCCTACCATCAAGCTTCTAGTGAAGGGCAATGATGACTCACTGCTTTCATCATCTGCGTAGATAAGGATTTCATATAGGTGTAAGCCTTCTCCTCCACGTCTACACACTCATCATCATATTTTGCTTCCTGCATCTCTACATCCTGCTTAGCCACGCGTGCATAAGTGTGCTTTCTGATTCAATGTCCTCGTACGCTTCGAGAGCTGCTGCCAACAACGCGAAGCACACACAAGTTCTCGGAAACTTCTCTGACGCGTATTGTGGGTTGCCTAATTTGATATCCCCTCCCCTTCCCATTCGCATCTCTAGCTAATTTTCTGAAATTCTACTACTACACACATTTATTGTTATGTTTCCTTTTCTATTGCAGTCGGTAATTTATTTCAGATTTACACACCATATTTTTGTTTCATTTTTGTTAATGATATTTTTAATTGTTCATGAACTTTGAGAACAGAGCTGTTTTTCAATATAACTTTTCCTGTAGTTTACATCTGAATTTGATTTGAAGAGAGAAATATAATGTCCCTAGTGTCTGTAATTTAAGTTTTTATATATTACTCTGATTATTTATTGTGTGATGAGTTCCATATACATTTCTGACTGTAAGAGAGAAAGAAGGCTTATGTCTTTAAGTTCTCTCCTTTTCTGCGCACTTGATTACGGTGGTGGTTTACCCTCCACTAGACGAAGTATGAAAGGGTGATCACGAAAGGTGAATGATGAATGATTATGGATGAGTCGACGTTTAGATGGACTAGTAAAGAGGGGTTGGTGAGAAAGGCAACCACGTTTTCACCTTGTGAAAACACTCCTGATTTATGCGAGATTCGAACTCACAGCCTTGGATCCCGCGTACTTCGCCGCGGCTCAAAATCCCTGTTCCACCGAGGTTGGCACCAAGCAATTAGCATATGTTAATTTTTCGACATTTTAAATGCGTATCTGCAATTGATAAATAACTGTAACAGTGTTTTTCGTGACAGTTACACGAAACGCATGAGCCATTCAATTTTGTTTTGTTTCTTTATGAGCACTAAAATTATTATATTTTACGTAATAGAATAAAAATGAACGACAAAATCATTTGCAGTAATCATTCTTTATTTTTCTTCTTCGAATCAACTTCTCACACGGGTCATTTGTACCGCGTGCAAGGAAAATAATCTAATAGACTCTTCCGAGGACAATCCACGAGGAATCAAATTCAACCGCAAAAAACGCCCTGCTCTTCGCGGCGGCCCAAGGCAAGGGTCCCGTGTGCGGACGAGCACGGAGGAAGAGCCTTGGGAGGCGCGGGCGCGGGGCCCGTGGCGATGACGCGTTCCGCGGGCGCCTTGCTGGCATCCCATCCGCGCACGCGGCACGGCGCGGCGCTGCGCGGCGCGGCGCCGGGGCTCGGCATCCGATCCGATATATCGGATATGTATCGCTGCCGCCTGCCCTCGCCCCGCCCGCCCCGCCGCCCCGCCCCGCCCCGCCGCTCCCCATCCCACCGCAACCCTCCCCTCGCCAGTGCCCGCGCCCCCGCCCCTCGTGTCGCATGCGTTTTTCGGTTCAGAATTCCATAATTGTGCGAGGGGCGCGGCGGCAGTGGCGGGGGCCGCCGATTCAGATAAAAGGCGGCATGTGTTTAATGCGATTGCATAATTAAACTCATTACGCTATTTACAATGACAACTTGTTCCATTGTTATGATAATGCGTTATTTGTTTTACGTAGGTGTGTTGTATAAACAGTGTTACAAATTTCAGGTCCGTTTCTAAAAGTCTCTTAAATGAGTGCTGTAACATTCATGAAATATTTATGTGCACAATTTATCAGCGTGTGATATAAGATTTAAATGAAAAACGCAGGATGTTTTAGTAAAATACGTTTTTTGCGGGGTGAATTATTTTTTCCTTACTGCGGCCAGCGCGCTCCCTTGCGACCGACACGTGCAGGCGTAGGATGGAGGGCAGAGGGCGGAGGGAGGAAGGCCGAAGGGAGGTAGGTCAGATGGAAGAGAGAGGAAGAAGGAAGAGAGGATAGAGGTCATAGGGGGAAGGGTTTAGGATAGAGAGGAGAGCTGTAGCAGATGGACAGAATGGCTAGAACAGAGGGAGAAGAGAGGGTGAGAAGGCGAAAAGAAGTGCAGAGAGAAGGGTGAGAGGGAGAAGGGTGGAGGACAGATAGGACAGCAGAGTGCCTGAATGGGGAGGGCAGATGGAGGAGAATTGAAGGCAGAGGGAGGAAGGTGTTGGGTACAGAGGAGGGCAGAGGAGCCGTATAGGGAGGGCAGAGGGGAGAAAATGGGAAGTGGAGGTGAAAAGAGGGAAGAGGGGGAGAGTGGAGGGTAGGGAGGAGGGCAGAGGGTCCGAATGGCGAGGACAGATGGAAGAAAAAGGGCAGATGGAGGAGAATAAAGAGGAGGGAAGAGGGCAGAGCGGCCGAGTGGAGACGACAGTGGGAATTGAAAGGGCAGTGAAGGAGGATGGAGGGCGAGGGAGGAAGGCCGAAGAGCGAGGACAGCTGGCGAGGAATGAAGTCGGAAGGGTGTAGGTGAGCGGAGGGCGGAGGGTCGCACGCCGCGTGGCGTCGGTGTGGCGCGGCGCGGCGGGCGCTGGCGTTGGCGCTGTGCGGGGAGGGGCGGGGCGTCTCGCGGGAGCGGAGTTGAGGCTGTTGCCGCGCGAAAGGAGACGCTCTCCACGTGAGGAAGTGGCAACGGGCTTAGCGTGCTGGAACGCGTTATTTTGAATGTTAAGCGCTAAACCTGAATTTATGAACAGGGACATTCGCATTTTAATTGGTCATTTTAGAGTGTTTCGTATGTCATGATTGATATGTGGTCGTGTTAAAAATTGATCAGCGGTTTATGAAAAAGAAACAAATGAATATTGTAATGAGTTCATGAGGTTTATCTTTCTGGTAAGAAAATAAAAAGTATATTTTATATAAATATAAGTACATTAGCATTAGCGTGTGTTTTAACTGGTCTCGTAGGCAAAGAAAATTAGGTAGTTATTTTATATCGTGGAAGATTACAATAAACCCAACGACCTGCATGAGACTCGTGTAAGACAAAATGTGTTTACATTATTCTTATTGTTGATCAAAGAAATGGCATGTAACTTTTGGTGACGCTGATCTTTCGCAATTTTGCTTTGCTGTAAATTATTTTTTCATGAAATGGATGATTTTGAATTTTATTATACTTATAACTTGTGAATAATAATGAGCTGATTCAAAAAATTACACAAATATAATATTTTTAAATACCTTCCACGACGTTGATATTTACATTATGTCGTTTTTATGTATTATTGCACTTACGACTACAAGTGCTTCAAATTATTTTTGATGAATTTTCTCTAAAATTCAAAACATGCTTGTACAAATGAGCGCAAGCTTGCGCATTTTCAGAAATACACAAACGTCATTTTTTGAAAACGGGCTCCAAATTTTTCAATTATAATGATTGAAGAATTGAGAAAATGTTGAAAAGGTCTTTCAGACGCCGATAGATAGTAGCTGAGAAGAGGGTGGGACAAAACCGAATAGCTAGCAGAATAAAAAGTTTAGAGAACTATCTAGAACGAGAAAGTCTGTTCCATTGTGTAGCACCATTAGTTCCATAACTGCGGTCAGCGCGCTCCGCAGCGGCCGACACAGGCTGGCGGAAGGACGGGTGGAGACGGAGGGGGGGTCGGAGAAGAACAACGGTTGGAAGAGTATTCGTCGAATATGGCTGACTCTTAGGCAGGGGGGGAGCTGAAGCTAGGCGGGTGCAACCGTGTGTGGCACCGGGGTCCCCGAAGTCGAGGCCTTCCGATGATGACGCTCCCCGGCCCCTCAATAAAGAGGGCTATGGCAATGAGGGTTCCTGCACTGGGTTGGCTGAGTATGCTATGAGCGTAGCTACTACGCACAAAGGTTATTTTATAAAACTGCTCAGAATTTTTCGCTTCTGATGAAGTGTGCATGCTTTTTGTGTTTGCGTGCGAAATTTTCTCAGAAGTAATAATTACTGTTTTACATTCATTAGCGCAATTACGACTTGTAATTCTCACATCTTTGCAAGAATATTCATAAAACGACGCGGAGAATAATGTTCATAAGAGGTATGAGTGAATTACCTATTTCTTTGATAGAATTACCTTGATTTAATTACCTGATCATTTAATTGAATTCCCTGATTTTTGTCGATGCTTTTGGGGCACGAATCAGTTTATGTCTGTAATATTTGCAAAACCTTTCTTTTGACAAAGAACTCCCAAACGGTATATATAAATGCTTTTTGTCGGGTGTTTCAGTTAATACTGTGAATATAGAAGGTGATGCGCACTTACTGTACAATGTGTTCTTGGTCTGAAAGTAAGTTAGTTGCACCTAAGTCACTGAGTTATTAGAAAAGTTATAAAATATATTTTTATTGATAGACGTCACTTTTGTTGTAAAAAATATCATTTTCGAAATACTAGGCCCCAACTAATATCCTCTGCACTAGTTAATGCCAGAAAATACGGCCTAACTTGTATTATATCAAATCCTTATCGTACAAACATATTAATCAATTAGCAGTCGTTTAAGAGCCGAGAAAGAGCCCCGCTAATTCCTGTGTCAGGCGTAATACCTCTCCTCTTAGATCGACGTTCCGCGACTTAAACGACTCCTTTTTGAGGCTGCTAACGCGGCGCAAAAAAAGAAGCGAGGATCAGACGCCTTCTCGAGCGCAGAATCGGCGGGGCGCGCCCGTCGGAACTTCCCCTCTCTCAGCTGTTGCTCATCCCCGGGGAGCCGCGGGGAGCGGGGGCGGGGCGTGGCGGGGCGGAGGTGGGGGGCGGGGCGGCGGCAAGAAGAGCGCGCCTCCGAGGAGAGGCGAAGCCGCCTCGCTAATTTCTGGAGCAATTGAGCCCCGCGGAATTAAAACATTGGCCGTGATTGTGTGGCGTTATGCCTCTTCATTGACGCGGGCGGGCGAAGGAAGAGTCAATCTGCTTTGCGCGAGCGCGCTCTCAATCTCGTCGTTTCTTTCCCTCGCTCGCTTGCCCGCCCGCCCGCCTGTCGGCTGGTGGGCGTCTCCCGCGGGGACGGGAAGGAGACGTGGAGGTGGGGGATTCGCCGGGGAAGGGAGGGTAGATAGGAGAGGGGACCTACGTGAATGCCACGTGCCGGGGAAGGCGATGCAAACCGACACCGAGGGCGGCGATGGACCGACGTTGTTGCGGGTGGCTGGAAGGGCAAAGGGCGGGTACAGAGGGAATGATTAGAGACACTTTGTTTTCGGGGTAACCATCTTCAAAAAGTACCTGGTGTTTGATGTAGAATTTATATTCAAAGACGGAGAATATAATTTATTTTTATGAACTGTTTTTAATTTAACATTCCATACATATTCCAGCGTAACCAACATCAATCATTATGCCTTAAATTTACGTTACCGGACTCGCAACATAGTGGAAATATAATGAAATATTTCAAAATACTAATTCTTTTATGAGTATATTAATACAACAGTGGGATTTTAATAGAACAAACAGAAGAAGAATAGGAGAAGAAACATTTTAAATTAATTTTTAAGCCTGGTTGGATGCTTTGTGATAGCTTTAAAACGTTTTCTTGAATGCAATTTCTGGCTAAACGAATGTCTATGAGTTATATTTGAATTTATACAGTTTGTAGGCTATTGAGAACATTATTCGCGTTGCCTTGGACTGTAAGATATCTGTAAATTTGTTTTTGTGCTTAATGCAAGCAATTTTTTGTCAAATTCATAATATTTGTCTAGAGAAAAATATCGGAAATTTGAAAATATTGTGTATTTCGCTAGAGGAAAATGTCCCTTGGCGATGCTTCTCCCTCGGGCTCCGATATTACATTTAATTTATCAAAGCATGGCAGCCTTCGATGTAACCAGTCCTGAAATGACGTTCCATAAAGCACTCTGACGCTCACTGCACAAGAGTCCATACGAATCATATCTGAGTTATCTGAAAATATAAATTAGAAGCCATCGAGGAGTTAAACGAGGAGGAAGAAAATATGAATATTGGGTTGCCACCATTTATTATGTAACGCAAAAGTGGAATAATGTTTTAAATGTGCATGCCCCTATTAATCACCGAGTCTTTTATCTCAACACATGAACAAAATATACACAGCATTCATGTGTTGAACATTGAAAAAATTATAATTTCTGGCACTTCAAAAAACTATTTTGGAAATTACAATTAACACGATCAAAATTAGTACTGTGAATAGTTATATCAGGATAAAGAATTGGTCTAAAATGACAGTGGAAACAAACAATAGTAATATCATTTCAGGTGAGTTGCACCCTAAGAAACGTTTGGTCGCTCCAATAGCTCGTGAGTTTTGGAAGTTGATAAATACGAATGGGTTTTTAGTTTCCCTCCAGGATCTACGAATTGTTGCTCAGTGTTAGACACAAGTTTGTTTGGCAAATGCTGTATGTTCTCGATCTGTTTGATTCAGCCTCATAAAATTTAAAGTAGATGAAAAATGTTCTATGAAATTATTTTTTCTTTTGAGGGATAATCATAGACAAGTAATTATATCAATATTTCAGAATTTTATGAAAGAATTCCGAATACAACCAAAATAAACTGATCCGAGTGATTAGCCACTACTACAAGCCGTGTTTTAAAAGTATCTTGACCAAAGATTTCTTGCTTCAGTAATATGTAAAGATGCATTAGTTCTTTCAAATTTCTTCTCTGAGATTTAATGAAATAAAATGTGAAATATCTTGCAAATCTTATGTACAGAAAAAAGTGCATTTATGTTCTGAAAGGAAATCTTTGCAGAGATAATTTGTTCATTTATTGGGCGTGGTTTTTAATTAAGAGTGGTACACTGAATGATGAACGACTAATTGAAGATTCACGTCTATTTTGAGGATTTCTAGCAGCTCGGCAGACTTTTTAATGGTGAGGGGCGGTCGTGGACTGTCCGAGGCGCTAGCGTGTATCGGGCGAATAGTCCAAGCGGCGGCCGGCGCGCGAATGCCGGCGACGACGGTAGCACATCCATCGCCTTCTCCGCCTTCGCGACCCGCTCCTCCCCCTGCGCCGGCGCCGAGGTGTAGGTCAAGACGCGGAACCCTGCGGAACGCCGCTACCGCCACTTCGAAGGGAACGAGCCGCCGCGGCTGCAAAGGAACGGGGCGGGCGGAAAGAGAAAGCCCGAGAGGGAGAGGGAGCGAGTGAGAGAGAGAGAGAGAGGGAAGGCGGAACGAGGGGGAAGAGGAGCCGGCGGCGCCGCGACTCTCTTTCAAAGCTCTAAAAAGAATTCAAATAAAGCGAGAAAAAAGTCGCGGCGGGGCGATGCGGCGTAGCGCCGAGTTGGGGGCGTTGGGGTGCACGAGCTGGGCGTAGTGGGGCGGGGAGAGGCGGCGCAAGCGGGGCTGTTTACAGATGTTAAAGCGAGCGAAGGGCGACGGCGGAGGCGGCTCGCGCCCGCGGCGGCAGAGACGGCAACGTTGACGGAGGCGGCGCGCGAAGGCGGGGGCGGGGGCGGCAGCGCCAGCCGAGTGGTTAAGGCGACGCCCCCGCCCCGCCGTCGCTCCGCCACTGCGCCCCCGGGACTTGGCAGACGCCTTCGCGCGCGGACTGTAGACTCACTAAATTTAACTCGCCGGTATTAAAGAATAAGATTTAAAATCGGGGGAGGAGGTTGCCGCTGGTTAAGCACGCGCCGCCGTTTAAGCGCGCAGCAACAGCCGACGACTGGCTGAGGGGAGGCGGGGCACTGAAAACAAAGCCTCTTGACAATGAAACTCTTGATCTGTTGCTTATATTTAGTTTAGATCATGTTCCATTTAAGAATCCTCCTACCTCCTACGCTATAATGTTTCTTCGAGACTATTCAGGCCTTTTATTAACTTTTATCATTCCAAGAAATTGTTGGTATGTAATTCGTAAAGGTATATAATTGAGTTTTTTTCACTGAGTACTATTTAATTACCAATGCTAACGCAAAGCTGCACCAAGGCACCAATTCACAACTTTTTTATGTTATTCATTAAAACAACGTCCTGAGTTTCTAGAGCCAGCGAGAGAGAGAAAAGACAAGAAATAGATGAAATAGTGCTAACAGGGTAAAGAATGGAGTTCGACGCAGTTTCATGTTAGTGCCAGAGCGTGTGTGTATGTTTCGAAAAAAGTTGAGAGTTCTGTGACGTCAAGGGAAGTGAAAAATACACTCGTCCGCCATACTTCGGTCTCCTGCTCCGTGAAAAGAATGATGAACGGTTTGGCGAGTGAAAAGTTGGACTAGCGCGTGACTCGGCGAAATTTTTGATGTCGAACTCATACAGTATCGATTCAAGAGTGTAGCGAAAACAAGAGAATAGAGAGCAGACGTTTGAATTGATTGCTTCATGCATGTTTTATTAATGCTAATTAAAGATGGAACGATTAATAGAAAATTTGGTTTATTCGTGACTCTTGAAGAACTAAACCCCTAAAATCTAAAATGTGCACAATAAAGTGTAATATCGTGGAAGTTAATGTACAGGTCTTATGAATCATATTTCTCCTGTTTACTACTTCTGTATCTGGAGGAGCTGGGGGACATTTGTACTCAAAGTATGAACTTCCTTGGATTTAATTTGGTCCTGAGAGTTAGATATTATTCTCTTGGAATTTTATGTATGGGTTTTCAAAAATGTGGTTACCTTCCAGTTCTTTCACTGATTTGATTGTAATTGAGAAGATTGAATAGTTAATACCTGAATGTATTTAAATATTTCCACATCATTACAATAATATGTTTACAGCCATGATGAAAACACGAGAAATGATTTATAATTGGTGTCCAGAAGGTTTGGATGTTGTCAGATTGTCATTAAAAACTGAATTAGTAAACCAATTAGGATCAGTTAACAACAATACATTTTACGGGCGCAGTAATTAAATCGGTCTACACTATTAAAATGACATTTTGTATTATACCATCGATTTCTTGTCGTATGTGTAAATTGCTTGCTTCTGCTATAGGGAGGAAATTTTGACATGAAGAGTAATGAACTATTATTTCTGATTTTCATTCTAAATTTTCTGGAATTCGTATTCTTCACATAAAGTACAATTTAATTTACTTACTACAAACTATTGGTATAATTATAAAAAGGAATTTTTAGGATTATAATTTATTGACATACCTTTGTTAAAGTTATTTGCTCGTAATTTTAAATATCGATAGTAAAATATTATTTTATTGTACCCAGTTTATCATTTTTTTCATAATTGTAAATCATAATAATTTCCTGCGCTAAGATACCATCATATTAGCTAAACTAAATCGATTGCCAACTGCTTAGGCTCGAACACGAATATTTAAATTTAACGATGTACTCGCTCATTAGTATTCATAAGTTTCGGTTAGTTTTGCATATCTATTTTGTGTAGTGAATGTTGTTTATGTTGAACATGAGCGAAAGACTGGCCTTACTTGTTTTCAGGCTTCACCTTCTCGACTTATTGGAGCAACTGGAGGTTGAAGAGAAGACTGCCTGGAACGACCAGCATCTTGCAATATTGCTTGTTGTATGCCGTGCTAACGCGGCGCTCTTCTTCCGTTCCCAGAGGTGCATTTGAAGGATTCGTTCCCCTGCCCCTCCCTCACAGGTCAGCACCTGGACGTCACCCACGTCGGTACAAGCTAAACGCCTCAGATAATACGATAATCAACACTAAAACGTGTTATTAGCGCGCGCAGATGATAACTTGATAAGTTTTTTGTGCACGGTCGGGTGATCGGGGCATTCCACCTTTGACTCGGCGCCGCTTAACATGTGACAGAGAGCAGAGGACTTAATTGAACACTGCGATTAAGTAGCGAAGACCCGTTTGAGGAGGTGGATGCATCCGCGACCGGTCGTTGGAAGCGGCGCGGCGCGGCGCGTCCGGGCGGGCGGGCGGGCGGGCGGGCGGGCGGGCGGGCGGGCGGTTAAGTGGTGAGTGGCAGTCATCTCACAGCCTGGGGCTTTCGTTTTATTTCGGAAGACGGCGCGAGGCGGGCGCGGCGCGGGACGCGGCGGCGTGAGGGTGGGGGCGGTGGCGGCCACGGCAGCAGCGGACGAGCCATCTGGCTTGAGGCGGGCGGAGGGCGATGGCGGAGGTGCAAATCCGCCATGTATCAATCCCTGGAATGATCATAACGGTGTGCTGTACTGCCCGTCGGAGCTTAGGAACACATACCCACAGCTTATAAATTTATTAGCGGGATTTTACAAAAAGACTTGGAAATTCATGAAGTAGTATCAGCATAAAAAATGTAAAGGATTGAAATACTTTCTTCGCCCACGTAGTAATCCTTCCGCGTGTACTTTTTAATAAAAAAATATCAATTTATTGATACAAGAATGCTGTAAATGATTAGATCTAGTACACAAAATGGGCATACAAATTTATTGCTTGAGTAATATTTTGTATAAAATATGATCTATCTATAATTGATCACACAGATTTTCTGCATAATATTTAATAATGAATATGCCATTTACTTTGAGATATATACTGTCAGTTCGTACTTGTTTCTTTTAAATTGTCATTGACTTCGGCGTTATGAATCTCCACGCACAAACGTTGAACTTAAACTGTTACAACTTCCGTATGTTTTAATGAAAACACATTAAAAATAATATTTTGAAGCAAAAGACTTATCATTCCTCTCATCTGCCTTCCCTTCATTTATTGAAACGTTTTATACTATGAATGTAAAGAATTTTTATTGATCCCAAAAAAGCATATGAAATAGGCAGAAATTATTTTAAAGATATATTGATTTTATTTTGGTTTTATGTTTGTGCATATATTTTGTTTGTTATGCCAGTGATATGCGATATATTTGACTAATGTATATTGATTAATATTATTTGGGATTTTGATTATAGTAATATACAAATTGTAGTATAAGCTGTAGCTATTTTTTTTTAAATGGCAATGTATCCCTCGTGAACGGGCTGTATTGACAACGGTGACATGAGAACGACGCCGCTTTCCTCAGCGGTGACGTGAAGTTTGAAGGGGCGGAGCGGCAGAGGAGCCGATGACGCCAGCGTGGACAGTGGGAGCGGCGGCGAGGGCGAGGGGCAAAGGAGGCGGCGCTTTGACGCGCGCGCGGGCGGCGCGGCGGGGGCGCTGGCGCGGAGAGGCCACGATATCCAGAGCTATTTTCGCCCCCATTCTGCCAGATCCGCTCGCTGCCTCCCTCCGAAATCCCTCGCGCGCGACGCCCGCGCCCAAGGTGGTGCGCCCCGAGCCACCGAAAGGCGACCCGCCGAATATCTCCCGTTGGGAGGCGTGATTTTTTGATTCGGCGGCACAACCAGGATTTATTTTCAACGGAAGAGCGAGCTGTGAGTGTAGAGTCCAGCCGGCTCGAAGTTTATTACAAAAATTCTTCATCTACGCTGCATTCGAAGTTTTATTTGTATTTATTGACTTGTAGTATTTTACAGCGTACACCATTGAGATATTGTATGACATTCTTTATGACTGAAAATTAATAAAAATAAATTTGTGAATATGACTCTACTTACTGCATCTGGGGCTGGGATGGAGCTGAAGCTCCAGGAGAACCATCCCCCTTTCAGGTGCGCTACTGTTCTTATTAGTTTAAACACATTTAATTATTTAAATGCATTTAAAAAAGGAAGAAGTTTTTAATAAAGGAAAACTTGTATGAATTTTAACTAGTATATTCCGCATGTATATAATATTTATCGACTTGTGTAAACATTTCAGACCCCCGAGGAATGATCAGATGTGAAACACCCGTTTTAAAATAGAAGGCACTCACTTGAAATGTGCTCTCAGAGAAGTTAATAGAATTATGTGCCGTAACTGCAACATCCATGGAGTGTAATATTTCTTTCATTTGGAGACAAAATAATTTTTATTCAAAAGACACTTTGGAATCAAAAGCAGTTTTGTTTGAAATGAAAAAAAAACAACTTTTCTTGTTAGTTTGAAGTTTTTTAATTATATTGATTTACGATCTATTCATTTTTACATTGAACGATAAAGCAAAAATGTATTATAGGGGATGTATTAAGAAATTGTTCTAAAAGCAGTGTAAATAATTTTGTGATTAATATTCCTAATTCTAGCTTTCTTACTTAACTACCACTCACACACAGTGTTACTCATATTGCATAAGTTTTCTGAGTAAGATTAGCTAATTTTCCTGGATTGATTTGCATCTCTTCTTGTTTTTTAATGTGTACTTACGTCAGCAAAATTAAGTACCTAAGTGACGTTGCAATTATCTTACATTTCCTAGTCATCGACACCTTCATTATCGTGTGTTTCTTACGCAACTTCTTTAAAGGACATTGTTTATTTTTTTAGGAAAATTAAATTACCTAATTATTTCGTAGTAGATCCTCATTAAAAATCAGCTACGTTAGTGGATATTCCACGTTCATGGATATTCGATCGACGTTTCATAGATATTCCACGTTTCATGGAGTGTAACCTAGTATCCTCGCATTGCATTTCTCAAAATTTTCCATTGCAAAGACCATGTGGAAGCGTTAATGTTATAGTATTTTGCGTCTTTATAATACATTACTATTTGCAAAGGTATACGAATTCTTTATTTAAATATTGAAAATAATTATTTGGTTAATATTTTTAGTTGTAAAAATTTCACAAGTAATATTTGATATAAAATTAACAAAAAGGTTATGATTTGCTCAACACAAACATCGAGTTGCGTTACTTGCAAGCAAGCCATTTATTTAAAATTTCAATCAAGAAAGTCATGTCATCTTTAGATCTGAGGTTCCGAAGACTACCGGTTCCATCCACGATTCACAAAAGGTCCACGAACCACAAATCGAGAAACACTATCCCAGCGGCTAAATCAGCACTTTCAGACGTCATGCGTTTTGTATTTCCACCGTGGAATCGCTTCCGAAGAAAAAAATAAGCACTTCTCCGCCCTTTGATTTGATACGTCGTCTTCTCGAAATTGTTTCGCCTTCTCGGAATCTGCTGCCTCCCCGCAACCGCGCTCCCGCGAAAGAGCAACGCTTTCGGTATTTGGTGACGAGTTCATTTGTGGGCGTCGCGCGGCGAATTCCTGCGTGGGCGTCTGTTTGCGGCGGCGGGGGCAGGGCGCTCCGGCGCGGCGAGGGAGTGGGCGCCCTATCAGCACCCAGAAGAAGTGGCATTCCTGCGGGCGGGGGCGGGGGGGGGGAGGCGGAGGGGAGGCGCAAGTGGCGGCGTCTGTGGACACGCGGGGAGCCCTCCCTCCGAGCGGACGCGCGAAACTCTGCCGCCGCCGGAGGGGTCGCAGCCCTTGCGAGATGCGGCCACCGGAGGATGTTGTCGAGGGGGGAAGGGAGTTTGTTGCAGACGAAAGGCGTTCTTGATCAAGGGTTGAGGCGAGTTGTGGAGGGTTATTTGGGGTGGAAATGAAAATATGTAATTTGTGAGGTCTCCAGCTCCCTGAAAACAATGCTACAGTTTCTTGATTTGTAATATTTTTTTCATATATCTGTGGGGGAACTCTGAGAAATAGTTAAGTGAAGTGAAAAAAATCGAACTTGCTTGAATGCTATAATTTAACATGTTTGATTGCACTTGAACAGTATTTTGCGCTCAGTGGTATTGCGCTGTTTGAATTTTGTGGATTATTAGTCGACTTTTTTGTACGCTTAGCTATTACGCCGGTTTTTAATCAAGCATACTTCGCTTAAAATATTACGTGTTTTATGTCATACTTAGCTCTATTAAAAAAAGATTGAATGTACAAAAACAACTTTGCGTGTGAATTTGAAAAAGAAAAAAAACTTTATTTGGTTTAAAAACTATGACTTAAATGCAGATTTGGGGCTTTCAAAATTTGAGACATTTAATTCGTCAATTTCATCATTAAAAATCGCAGGTGAGACAATGAAAAATAGAACTTTGAAAATGTACTACAGTCTTTCTGGATCGTGTATACTGTGATTCCTAAATAAACGTCAGTGAATTCAGCAAACATACGACGCCGTAATCAGAGGAACATTGTAAGAATAATTGCAGGACATGATGTCATGTGTTTCCTACGCGCTACTTGCGAAAGTCGTTTGTTCGCGATAAGTACGCGACATTTCGTGGAATAATCGCGACAGTTCTTCTTGTAAGTAATCTAAAAGGGCATGTTCTTTCATGAGCTGTGCCTGGTAACCATTTAAATTTTTATCTCAATTCTTTACAATAAAAGAAGTTAACACCTGAAATGTATGGAATTAAGGGGAGTGTGAATATGGGAAAACGTACAATCCTTCTTTACTAATTTTAATTCGAAAGATGAAGTACAGTATGTGAAGAATGAAACAATCAAATGACCGGAAGAGAAGTAAGCAATAAATTACATGTAGACTTGCCTTGAACAATTTGATGGAGATGCCACTTACTCTGTATTCTACTGAAACATGCGTAGACACTGCATGTCCATACCTTTCATTGAACAAATTATGAGGAGGAAAAGAATATTAAAATAATATACCTAATGACAATGTAAAGTGTGAATCAAAGCTCAGCTTCCTGGAGAGAGATAACTTCCTCAAGCTTTCTATCTGCCATTTTTGCCTGGAACATGACATTTGTCTGCAGTTAAATTTAATCGCGAAGACAACGTATGCAAAAGTAACGTGTGATGTGAGACAATGTGGTGGTGAGGGAGTCGACACTGGAACAGATCGTTTCACTCCGTGCAGAATAGAAGAACTCTAAAAATAGTTGAACACAAAGGGCAAGAGTGAACGAAGGAGATGAAGACTAAAACGATAATGATTATGATAACAAATTAAAATTGCGTGTAGATTAAAAAGGAGACGGTGGAGTAAGCAACGAAGAAGGATGTGAAGGCGACAAATAAGGAGGGGAAGGTTGCAGGAGGAAAGGCTGGAACTCCCAGCCGAGGGTTCCGCAAGAGGCGAGCGCTTGGGCGGGCGGGCGGGTGGGTGCACCGGGAGCGCCGGGTCGTGCGCTCTGGGAGCCGTGGGGCGTGAGGGGGACGGGCGAAGGTGGCGGGGCGGGGCGGGGCGGGGGCGGCCACGGCGCGGCGGTCCACTGCGCTCCGGCTCATTACCAACTTCTCCGCGGGGCGCATTAATATTTTTGTCGCGGCATAAAAAGCGCCGCCGCCCGTCCAACTTCCGCCGGGGCGCGGGCCGCGCCTGCATTATTTACCCGCGCGCTGTCCGCTGTCCGGCCGCGTTAGCTGGCTCCCCGCCCGCGCCCGCGCCCGCGCCCGCGCCCGCGCCCGCGCCCGCACCCGCGCTCCTTCCCGCCGGACGCCTTGAACGTCCGCGTCGACCGCGCTCCCTCGGCCGTTTCTCGCGACCTGCATTTTTACCTAGGCCTACAGTGCGCAATGGATGGAGGCATTCGTAATGTCATTCCGGGCCTTTTCGAGGTAGGCGTTTCAAATGCCATTCCAGGGCATTTTACGCGTGTAGCTGTTGGTGTGACTTCCGAATGTTGGTCATTTAGTAGAAAAATCTTTTGTACTTACGTGAAACATTCTTAAACAAATAGTCATACACAGTCATTTTCTGAATATTGTTTTTACATGTTTAGTTACAATTTTAAAATAACTAATCAATTGCAACGTAATGTCTAATTTATCTTTGATTTTTTTCTTGGTTGGAAAACACATTGCGTTCATATATCAGTTTCTTTGTTGAATATTAGTTTCGTTTTCATTCAATGCAAATGCAGTATATGGTAAAGTTTGGGAACAAAAAGACGAATTATGAGCTTCTGACACAGTTCTTCATCCCCACCATTACTCGCATACTACTTTATGTTTGTCAAGGCTAGTAATTAATGATACGGTCAGGATAATCGTTGTGAATTGCATACACGCAACCTCGTGAAGGAAAAAGCATCGTCGAGGAAACTGCCGAAGCCGTTTTGAAAAGCTCTGACAGCAAACGAACGCCCGGAATAGTAGACGATGAATTTTTAACCTCCCAGCGAGACAAAGGGTTGAATCAAAGAGAAGGTGGCAGCACTGAACAACGGACGTCCCTGGCCGCGTGAAGCCCTCACTAAACCGCTTAATGAACGTAATACGCGCAGCCGAAGACGAAGAAGAAAAATAAACAGGTAAATTGCTTCCTGCGGCGGATACCCGCTGTCTGAGAAACAGTTTCCGCTCCTCCACGTTTACTATGTATGCGAGAACGGCCGCTGCCGCTCGGCTCTTGCCGCACGTTGCGCGCAGCGAAGCGTGCCTGCGAGAGTGGTGGTGCTATCGCCTTTTACATCTACTCAGGGGATTCGCCACCTCAGTTATCTCGTCAGTACATGACCTATCATTTTTTCAATTTAATTTAATTCATTTGTATGCAATCTGTTCTGTTAAAACAATAAGTGTGTAAGCATGATCTTTGAATATTTGTACACATTTTATATCTATTTTTCCGCCGTTTACAAATGTTCTATTTACTCAAAAAAGGAAAGGTAGGTACAGTACATGAAAACGTTTGAAGCGAAGATCTGTTGAACTGTTACCGAGGAGAACGACCTATCACGCGAGCTTTAAAGTGTTCTGGAGAGTGGTGTCATGTTAGAGAAGTGTAAGGGAAAAGTTAGGGAATAGGAACTTGGCTGCAATTTTTACTAGTCCTTTATCACATGTTGATGGTTAGGTTAAATTTACACATGTCTACGAGTTTCTTGTATTCTGTAGTTAATGATTACTCATTTATTCGGTCTCCGCGTTTTTCGTGAATTTTGCTGTTATACTTGTATAACGTCCAATTTAGTAGTAAAGGTGTAAAATTTTAGAAAATGATAGGGCTTTTTCATTTAACAGGGGTGATGTTTTCGAATTTGAATCGTTATGACGGATTTTCTATTCTTAATTTTCAAAATATGTAATATGCTTTGTCTAATACTCTCAAATCTTTGCAAATGGAAAAGTGCTTTCTTCATTTTGATGATAGTTTTTTGAGCTTGATTGAGCGTTCGTGTTAGTCAATAGAGTTTATGTTAATCTTATCTTAGAATTCACGTGTTCATCACCACCATCCACCTAAATCTCGAAGAGTTTTTCACTTCTTGAAATGTCACATTTTTAGTTTTATAAACATCGAATTAGTGCATAGAGTCATACAGGAAGCTCTCAGTCATTTCAAGAGTTCTCAGAATTATCTTGTGCTTCATGATGTTAACTTTCCTTTTTCGTGCGCCCATACGTCAAGGACGTTGCACTCGTCTCAAGACTTCCGCGGCGCATCGCCTCTTGTCGCTCTCCGGCGCTGGGGCTCTCGGGAGCGCACATCTGCGCGCTCTTTCCGGCCCAGCAGCCCCGAAGCGGCAGATCGCCGTCGCGTCGGCGCGCGGGCGCAGCGCTGTGGCCGCCGCGTAGGTCGGAGCTCACAGCCGGCCGCGGCGCGGCGCGGCGCGGCGGCGGGCGGCGGGCGGCGGTGGTGGCAGGGGTCGCTAAATATAGCTCTCCGCCTCCAGGCGGCGGTGAGGAGCCACCGAACTCGCCGCAAGTCGCCTCACCAACGCCTGCCACCGCTGTCGTCGATCAGTGGCGGATCCTGGAATTATTTCAGGGGGCACGGCAATTTCAGTTCGCACTCCCATGTAATATTTTTAAAATATTTTTTTAGGTTAGCTTGAAATAAAAAAAGTGCGAGAGGGATTATTGTTTTGGTTTGATGAGATCTATGGTTCTAATTATTTTGAATAAATTGAATAAAATGACAAAAAATATTTACTTGGCTGGGTCATGAACCCCGCCCATCCCTTCATGTATCTGTCACTGATGTTGATGGCTGGTGAGTGGGAAGGTGCAGACGTTGCGACTGCTAGTAGTCCACGTCCACTTATCTCCGCGAGTAACTGTACCGAAAGGATTACCTTTCACGTGTGAGCATAATGATACAAAATGCGAGACGGTAATTAGGAATTGGCGGAGGTAAGCGCTTGTGCACGGTTTTCGGCGCGGCTTTATAACTTATTTTAGTCCACCCCTGACGTTGATTCATCAATCATTGTTTCTAATCACTCATTCTCCATTTCATCAATCACTGGTCGTCGTCACATCGCCACATTCTCAGTTACTATGCCAAGCTTAGTGAAGGAGGTTGATGAGAGCGTTTTTAACACTGTTTTCGGGTCGTGAACCTAGCCAAGTATCAAATTAATACGACTTTCCTGTTGAAGATGACAGTTTTTATCTCCTGTTTGTTAAACTTGAATTTTTAATGGTTATTTTCTGTTGCGAAGACCTGTTTTGGCGACAAGAAATATAATGCATTTCATCCGCAATAATTTATACTTATTTCACAGTGGCATTTGATTGCTTCAATTGGTTTAGCTTTTCTTGTTTTGTAGAAATAGATTGCGTGGAAATAAAAAAATTAAAAACGAAATTCATTGTACTGCATCAAGACTGCATATTTTGCCTTTAGATTCACAGTAAGAACGAAACGTAGTGATTATTTCCATCCGTCTCCTAAATATTAAGTGCTCACTAAAATAAAACTTTTTATGAGTTCCTTCTTGGCGTTCTTCGACGTTCATCTGCTCTACTCATTGTTATCTTTCGTTCTGTAGCTTGAAACTTCAACAGTAATTTGTGAATAGATTTGTATATGTATATCCTTGTAATGTTCCTCCTTAATTAGTGCCCCCCTCTAAGGACCAAATGTTGCCATTATTCTAGTTTTACTTATTCTAGCTTCATTAGTTCCTTTAATATTGTCATATTGAGTAAGTAGTGTTTAGGGATGTGTAGAGGAGTGCTGCATAATGAAAATTATAACGGAAAAAGGAGGATAATGGAAGAAAGTGAATGTAGGAGCATTCCGTAAGAATATGAAAGAAACGTATGAGTTCGACACAAACTCTATTGCACAGGGAAATTGTCATTTGTATCCTAGGACCTTAATTCGGAAGAGGTGTGTGCTGCTTGCTGCGGATACTGCTCTGAAAAACATTTCGAGATAAATTTCTTAAGATAAATTTCACATTCATTAAATTGCAAAACCTTTGGAATTTGTCATACTACCAAAAACTGGCACCAAGATCATTTTTAGTGAAGGGACATAGGCCAAGGGCAATATCATTTTTAATGAAGGGCCACGGACCATAGCCAAGGACTTAACTTTAACGTAACACTAGATAGCTAGATACATATGTATACTTCGAAGATCTCAACAGTCCATTTTTTATCCATTACATCTCTTTCTGATTATCCATATCACTCACGGGAAAATAATATTCCTAACAATTGTGCCCTTACGAGAAGAGCCACGTCCACGACCAGTCGGAACAACCTGAAAGCCGGATCCGCGTCGATGCACGCGACTCGGGGCTGTCGTGCCCATGTCACTAGAGGATACGGCGCCTAAAAAACGGCGTAGGACAAGCCCTAGCGGGGGGCTCGCGTGCGGAGGCGCAAGCGGCTTTGGCGGCGACGGCGTCAGCAGGCGGCCTGGCCCTTCGATCGCACGCCGCCGTCGCCACCACCACCTCCTCCGCCGTCGCCACCGCCGCCGACGTTGCTAGACAGTGGCGGCCGCCACCGGTTCGCGGACGCCCTATCTCGTTCTATGCCACGCGCGCCGCCGTGGACGCCTCTGCGGAAGCAGGCGGACCTCGGCCGCGCCATCGATCCCTCACCGCGCGCGTACTACTCGTCTTCTTCTCTAGGTGCGCCTGGCGCCCGCGGCGATCGCGCCGTGCTTCAAGAGCGGTTCCCTACTTCGTATGCGGGCAGGCGCGACCCGTGGTGTGCACTGACTTTTCTCTGCAGTCTGCGATTCAAACTCCGGTGAACCTAATGTAGGATTTGTTGTGGGCAAAGCGGGTTCGCGGCAGGTTTTCTTTGGTATCTTCCGTTTTCCCGGCCTCTCACTCAAGTTGATCCATCGATATTCCTCTGTAGGGTACTCTATTACTGTTATCGCAACATAAAATAGTATTAGTTTCCGTGTGTACAGAAAATAATTGCAAGATGGACGATGATACGTCGAAAAATGTGATTAGCCATACTACCAGATTTCTGTTCTGTTGGTAAATGTTTATTTTTCTTTTATAAAAAATAAAGATATTAAGTGGCAAAAATATAATTAAAACAATGAAATAGGCCTTCGAATTTCCCATGAATGAAAGTACTTGTTCCAGGTTACCAAGTTACCAAGACTTCGTAAGATTTGCAATTAGACGAAGACCAATTCTACAATTTCTCCAGAAAAAATAATGAATTTTCTATTTCGCTAATATTTTTGTAATAATTTGCTAGGCTTCGCCATTAGAATACTTCATCAAGTTATTTCTAACAGTATTTGTTTTGTGACGTTACGATAGGAAGTAAAATGCGAAAATTAATTAATTACATAACATGGAAGGTTAGAATTCTGTTCGAAACAATGCCAACTTGATACCTCATAGTTTACCTTTACCATTTCTTTTATAACCTAGTATTAACCAATTGGAAACGTTCCTTTGGATCGTATTTCTCAGCGACGATACAATGTTTTCCTCTCCGAATTAATGGAAATGAAATGTGAAGATTATTATGTGACGGAAAAATTAATGATCTTTCTACCTGCATCCCTACCACAGTCCTCAGTTAATCACCTGAACTTTCCAAAGAATAACAGTAACGAATGATCAAGCTAACCTATAGAATCTTTTGCTCTGTGTGCTCAGACATTTGTTGGAGAAAAAAATCATTAGGCGCTTTTCGTTAATTGAAATTAAAATTAATTGCGAAGTATCCGTTTGAAAGTTCTTGTAAATCTCTATCGTATCGAAGGTGAAGAAAAATGCGAATGTCGGAACAGGACCATGACATTTTAAATTATAAATTACTTTCATTGGAGTTCCAATCAGGAAGCCATGAAATAAATTATATGACGTACTTTGAAAGCACGTAATTATTAATATATGAAGAAATTGTTTATTAAATACTTCCTTTCGTATTAACTTGATTTCCTTTATTTCTCGCATTTTCTTGTGTACCTTTAAAAAACAAACGTAGTGTAATAGTTTTAATTCATATTACCACGATAAAGAGAGGAAAAGTAGTCATAAGTTAAAATAGTCATACACTCGTTTGACTGGTGAATGTATTTAGAATTTCAAAGTTTTTAGAAATTCCTTGAATACATTTATTACAGATTTAGAAATCTTAAAAAATTAAATAATTATTATCTATTCTTTTTGATGTCTTACATACGCGGAACCGTCTCATGAACTAGATTTGACATCATCAACTATCTTTTAAAATATGAAAAATATTAAAAATATTTTTCATTTTTCCAAACTTTAATATCTCAGTTCCCATCTGAATTCTTAATTATTTAATTTTTTATTCCTAATAATTAATTTTCACCGTCCTTAGACGCACTTATTGTTAGCACACACAATTTTAACAAATCATGTTTACTAATCGTGTTTCTGAAGAAGGAACATAGCAACAGACATCCAGGAAATCAGTACAAAGAAACATCACATAACACAAGTATTAAATTCGGATTTCGCGGGAGCAAAATTGATGCCAGAAACTATAAAAGACGAAGCTTTTAAGAGAAAGAACATTGGAGAACTCGCCAATTTGCTATCGATCGATATTCCTCTTGGCAACTCGTCGACCGACTGTAAGAGAACTGCAGTCAGAGCCGGATTAATATCTTGAAGGGTCGTGAGCATAGTCAAACCTTTCGCTTCCTTAACAATATTGAACATTTTTATTCAAATTAATACAAAAACAAGCTGTAATCTTGACAATTAAAACATTAATATGAAACAATTTTATAATCATTTATAAGCGAACATAAGATGGTAGGAAAATATGTTTGGAGAGCCCTATCCGTCGGGGGCATGCCCATGAGGTAAGCCTATGCTTTGCCTGCTTACGTATGTATCCACCCCTGGCCGCAGCCCCTACTTCGCCGGATGCGTCCTTTGAAGAGCCCATGGTCGCTGGCGCGCGGGTCGACAGCCAGCGTTTGCCGCGGCGGCGCGGCGGGGCCGACGTCACGGCCCCCTGAGGAACACAGCGTAGCAGGCGCGAAGATCGCGGTGGCGTCGCCGATGCCGGCCGGCAGGCGCCGCGCCGCCACGGTATATTTAGCCGCGCGCCTGCGCTCCAGCTGCCGGCCGGCGCGAGATCGCGGCGCGGCGCGGCGCGGGGCCCCGCCGGGGCGCAGAAATCGCGGCGCCGCCGCCGCCGCTGCCAGCCGCCCCCGCGCGGGCCCCCACCCGCCCCGCACCCGCACTCCCGGCCTGCCCGCTCGGGGAAGGGGTGATTCCTCAAACGGGAGCTACTGGCTATGGGGGACCTTGTTAGCATTAAGAATATTGAACATAACATTTCAAACTGAATATGAACCAGGACTTTTGCAATTAAAAAATAATATTAACATAATGAATACATTATATGCGTATAAAGGTAATTTAAATACTTTTTTATTTACATTTTTAAGACATTTTTTAAAATTATCTAATCTTCGATTCTGAATTAATTTTATTACATTTTTGTATACATTATTTTTACATATTTATGAGTAATTCAACAATTTACTTTAAAAAAAATTGGAGGTCCTTTTTCAGCGGGAGACCAAAGCATGCCCTTAGTCCGCTTACGACTAAATCCATCTCTGTCTCCGCTCGAACCGCGACGACGTCTGGGCCATACCGGTTGGCAACAACTGCCCGCGCACTTTGTAAAAGTTCCGAGCCAGATGCCAAAAAAAACAAATGTTGAGGTTCGTTCCTGATTAAGATCCTTGTGATGAGGGAGAGGACGATAAAAATACATAGCAGAGCTGTGTTTGGAGAGAATGTGAGCCTCCCTGTCGTTGGATTTTGTTTCGCTGAAGAATGCTATGATTACTAGGTTGTTGACAAATTTCGTGGCTAAGTTCGAATGTAACTTTTAAGCCTGATAAATTTGTAAATATGTAAATGTAATTAAATGACCGATACTCGATGCCTTTTGACTAGGAAAGTTGTGAATCAGTAGTGAATAATTAAAATACATTTTCGGAATTATCTTTTCTTGTATATAACGAAAATAGGAAAGATTAACACTCTCAGTGTTCAAAGCTTTTTTTTTCTTTTAAATATAAAACCCCTTGAAGCTGTGGGTATTGTTTAATGTAAAGTTTTCGTAGTTCTTCCTACAACAGCACAGATATTTTGCTCATAGAACTGGTCTAGTTTTTTTGTCCCTTCACTGTTTCTGTTCCGTTTTAAATATCTTCAATTCGTTTCTGACTTCTCAATGATTCTCCTGCGCATTCAGTTCATTCCATGTGGTCCTAGAAGTCCTACTTGGCGCTGTATTTTGCCTCGCCGATTTTTCCTCCCCTTTCACCTCCACGGCCCTCTTTTCGACAAGTTATCGCTCCTTCTCCAACTTGTCGGTGGGTGCGGTTGCCCCTAGCGATTGGTTGCCCGGAACGCCTGTAATTGCGCGCGCGCCTCGCAGCTGATGCTGCCGCCGCCGCCGCCGCCGCCGCCGCCGCCGCCGTCGCCGCCGCCGCCGCCGCCGCCGCCGCCGGCCGCCTCTGCCGCTGCCGTCTGGGCCGGCGGCGGCGCGGTGCGGCGCGGAGCGGTGCGATGCGGTGCAGTGTGGTGCGTTGTCGACGTTCGATGCCATGTGAGACTTGCCCGGGTCTAGCCGTGCCGGAGATTGGCTTGATTACTGTTATCGCCGCATCTGCATGCATAGTGTAGATGAAGGAACGAGGATATTTAGTGTACACAATAATGGCAGTGGCGTGGTACTAAATTCCTTCTCATTAGCGCTGATGTACGCGAGAGTTCATTGAATCAACAAACATAATTTGCTGCTGTTCTGTAGTTGGAGTGACAAATCCGTTCGTGCACGTGATGTAGAAAGCCATCCCTCCTGTATGAAATGGGAATAGTTATTCTTGCCATTATACAAATTAATGCATATTCTTTTTATTATGAGCTTTTTGCCGTGCCAACAGGATTTTTCTTTACTTTGTATTTTTACGACTTATTACGCAGTATGTGTAATTTTCTTCGTGAGCACTCTATTTAGTTAATTCAGTATAAGAGACAGGCTTAAACGAAAAAAGTCTCTAGAACTAAGATTCGTTTGACACAGTTAGAAAGCTTGTAGGATTCGTCTCATAATATTTTCATTTTCCATAAAAAATATAGCTCGTACACTCTGCAATTTTCAGCGTAATATATTACCATGTGGGAGTAAGTAACAATTATTAAAGTCCACGCTTGCTAATACTAGGTATGAAGTTCGTAATGCATGCCCTGTCACGGACTCGCGTTGATGATACGTCATCCATCTGCACTGATTTTCTGATTAGCACATTGAGCTTCTTTTTCTTTAGAAATAGCTCGATCAGATCTCGGCTGTATGCACTGCATGCTCTGTCTTCTTGGAATAACGTGTTACCATTCCTCGTCAAGTACCACTGGTTGTTCTACTTCCAAGTAGAAACTTCTAACACAGTACATCGGTATCTAAACCTTCAATGCACGTAACTCGCCTCCGTTTGTGACACAACTTTTCTGATCCATTTCTTCCCAGAGAGCCGCTGTACTATTCCATAGAACGTTTTATAACTCACTTTTCTGTTAGTCTTATCCTGCAGAACCCACTAATTAATATTCCCTTCGTAGTAATTGCGAAGCTCATATTCGACCTCCAATGCCACGTCTTCCTTTCTAATGATTTCAAACCTCCCAGGAATCGGTTAATTATAGTTTGTTGGGTTGTAAAGGTATAATGTTATCCATTTATACCCTTACTTACATTTATTTATCTTTTCTTTGTTATCGGCTTGGGCCACGTAATATTAAGCACCACACATTATGCACCATTACGGTTTAACATCTTGTCAGTGACTTCCTCGATGCCTACGCAATTCATGTTCTGTGTTGCTTATGATGCACTGCTCAACATCTGCCATTTACAGTTCGACACAAGACAGCTATGATCGCCACATGCCTGACCTCTCTCACCGCTTGTCATTCACTCAGAGTCACCAATCATTTGCAGTCTACACCCACCACCATTCACCTATTGCCGTCACCTGCCTCTCTGTTCACGTTTATCATCGCATGTCATTTACAACTCACCATCCACCGTGTCACATGTCACATAAATCCAAAGTTCAGCCATTGGTAGTTCGCAGGCTACTCCCCCTTCAACTTGAAATCTCTATCGGTCAAATTGTATTCACGTTTTGAGACTCATGACGTACATTCCGATTTTCGTATTTCATGCGCACATAGAAATCTCTAAACATTAAGAACATATACAGATAGTACTATATTTCCTTCATAACAGAGAATGAAGAAAATTCAAGTCGAAGACTAATTTAATCCGGATCGAAGTTCATGGTACGCGTCGTAGTTGGTACATTAGAGTGTAAGTATTAAACAACCATATCGTTTCTGTATTGCACGACTTACGTACAAGGGTCACAAGTAAATTGCCTAGCTGTACCAGTCGACCGCGAAAGACTGTAGGTTACGTTTACCAGCAACCTTTCACCCACAAGAAGCATGGAGGAACACGAGAGGCCGCTAACAACTGCTTACACGCAAGATCACTATGCGGCCTCGATGCCATCCCCTCTTCCTTCACGGCCATGTTGCTGCTCACGGAAACGTCTTTCCGAAAACTTATGGTCATAGCCATCATCTCCAGCGTTTCGTCTGGACCCATTGCCAGGAGTCTACCGTGACTATCGTTCTCACAGCCTCCAGTCAGTCATTGCCAGCACCCGCAGCTTCTTCGCCCCGCCCTTGCCTAAGTCTGCCCCAACGCCACCACCATCTCCGTCACAACCATCGCTATCGGCGTCGTCATTTCCATCCTTCACCAGTGCTTGCGCAGCCGTTGGGTCATCACTCGCGGCTCCTCCTACCAACTCCCGCCAGGCGTCACCACTAGCGTCCACATCTCCATCGTCGCCTCTGACAGCGCCACCACTACCATCGTCACAATCACCACCCCGACCATCATTGCCTACGTCTGCGCAAGCCGCCGCCTTCGCTAATGTCATCGTTTTGGCTATCACCACCACTATCGTGTGTGTCTGCGCCGCCATTGTCGCCATCTTTCGCGTCTTCGCCATCGCCGCCCCAGACAGCGCAGTCGCCATCAACTTGCATGGTGCACCTCCACCGTCATCCCCTACGTCGCTCCTCCTCCAACATCGACCTCCCCACCACCAACGCCATCGCGTACGTCGCTGCTCCCACCATCTCCCGTGCTCTAGCCTCCGCCATCGCCCACATTGTGGCCAAACCTATCCCCATCGCCATTGGTGCCGCCGTCTCCAACGGCAGCATCAGCGCCCGCGCTCGCGCCTCCGCCTTCACCATTATCGCCAACACCGTCGCCATTCCCATCCCCATCGCCATTGGTATCGCCAACGCCAGCACCAGCGCCCGCGCCTCCGCCGCTGCCGCCACCGCCACGGCCGCGCGGCCTCGCGCTCGCAGCTGCGCCCGCAAGAACCTGTAATTACGCTGCGGAGCGGGCGGCGGGCGGCGCCGGGGCGCGGCGGCGGCGGAGGCGGCGGTTGTTGTTGCTGCAGACAGCGGCGGCCGCTAATCATATTTAACGCGTAATTGTCGGCCGCGACGTGGCACCGCGCGGGCTAATTGCTGGGCGGCGGCGCGGGGCGGCGGGGGCGGCGCGGGGCGAGAGGGCGGCGAGGGCGGGGCGCGGGCGCGCTCGCCGATTACCACGGCGTCTTCGCCGCCGCCGTCGCGCGCGCCCCGCCGCCGCTGCCTTCGGCCCCGCTGGGGAAAGCTTCGTCTGACCGCCGCGATGAGGATATGGCTGGCCGAGAGCTTGTTCTGCTTACCTGTGCTTGTTCTGCTTACTGCGATGTCAGGTGCGCGAAGTGTCTATTTCTCGATGTTTAATTAGTGATTTAGACCATTTGAGTGGAACAAATGACGCGTCAAGTTAAAAATAATTGACGTTAAGTACAGTAGTTGGTTGTTATTGGACTTGTTCATGGGCATGTTCCTTTTCTCGTTGTGAAAATCAGGAAGACACATTTGAATAATCTATTTTCTACAATTGCGTGATACATAATTATTTTCGTAGTTCTTCAGGCGTTGATATCTCCAACGTTTCTTGTTTCAACGCCGCACATTTTGAGAAGATACATTCCCAAGATAAAATCCACCTTGCTTAATATATTAGCAGCATGGGAAATAAAACACTTTAATAGTTGATTTTCCTGATTTGAAGTTGGCGGAATAAATTTTAAAATTTCAATGCATGATAAGAAAATTATTATTGTAATGACACTGTTCATGTCACGATATTAGATTAATATTAAAGAACGTTGTTTGCTAACAAAAATGAAATAAAAAACACTACTGCCAGTCCCAGGTGGCGGGAATAAACTGCGATTTCGCAAGTGAATAAATTGACTATTAGTTAAATCTTATTGTTAATCTACATTGTTTCTTGGACCACATCAGTTCCACATTAGCATAAATCCCGTCTGCTCACACGTTAGCAGTAAACCTCAAGGTATATTTACAATGCAATACGAAAATAAACATAAGGCATATAAGCCGAACATATATCTCAAAATATAAGCCAGGGCTTCTGGCTTCTTCAAAACGCCTTGAGAGAGAACTTCGTGAGCTAAGCAGCTCGGTTGCAAGATTCGGCCCAAGAGAAAATTTCAAGGACCCATTGTTCAAAAGTTCAAGGAAAATCAAATTTTTATTGAATATATCCATGGCAATAATAATTTAATTTATATATTTTTCTCATTTTGTATAATTAAATTTACACCGTGTTTGAAAATCAAATATCCAAACATCGTTATTAATCTTTCTCCTGAAATCGCTCTTCTAGAAACTATTTGAATTCAATCACCCTACCTGTGTTTAAAATATTAAATTAAAAAAATACGGTAAAAGTTTATTGAATTAAATTAAAATCACCCATAATATAGGGTTTTCAAATCAGTAAATTTATAAAAATATTATTATTTTAAAATGCTGAGGGAGATCAAGGCCCGATGCCCTTGCTCCGGCGGCGCGCCGGGCGCGGAAGCAGGGCGCGGAAAGACAAGGCTGTCGGCCGCGCCGCGCCGCGCCGCGCCGCGCCACGCCGCGCCGCCCAGACAGCGCGGCGCCAGCACGGCGCCGGTGCTCCTCCGGCGACACGACATCCGAACATCAGGCGCGGCCGCGTGAGATGCCGGGCGTCGCGTGAAGACGCTGTAAACTTGCTTCCCGGGAGCCAGCGCGCCCACTCTGCATAACGCTATGTGTGCTGTCTACCTTGTTTCGAAAGGGAACTCGCCGCAGTACGGAACAGAACTGCATTATGCTCCGAATAGGAACTGCTCCGCTGTTTTTTTCGCTACGAACATGTTCCTTACTGCTCGGAGAATGGTTGTCTGGTTAAGATTTATCACGTTACGTTAGTCTTATGTGTTTTTCCAATGAGGTACATACTGTTATTGAAAGCTTGGTTGTATTGCGGAAGGAAATAAATTACTCTATTTCCTCTTACGTGTGAGTATAAAAGTTTTTAAATGAAGTTGATATAACTTCAAGCCTCGTAGAAGCGATTCTATGTGTCTCCAAAATATAGTCAACTGATATTTGAAAACATCAATAACTGTAATAATTACTTTGATTTACCACATTTTAAATTTTTAGAAGAACAAGAGAGAATAGAAGAAAAATTAGGTCGAGAGACGTATGTTTTTTCCTCAAACAACGTAGTACCTTGCATGACGATTCTGTTACAGGAGATAACGTCATCGCTTTTCCAAATTGTCACGAGTATTACATAAATTTAACAGATTCAATGATTAGTCTTACAAGTGTATTCTAGGTATAAATGTTAAAGAGAAAAAAATTAAAATTATCTTTATAATATAGAAATATTTATTACGAATAATAGCTCAAATACTCCCTCCTTAAGCATATGATCATAAAATGAAGTGTAAATCAAACAAAAATTCATTTAAGGTATGAAAAGTGTTAACTACAAATATAAATACAGTTACGAGGAGGGAATAGTTCCATTGTTAAGTGCCATCATCGTCCTCATCGTGAAGGCAGCGACGCAAAGCATCACCGGGGCTCGTTCTAGTCGATCGTCTTTCCACTCCGCCGTTCCCACTGCATCCGCCATCGCTGCCATCGCAAATCGCCCCATTATCAAATTGCGCCGCGATCTTGCGGGAACGCGGCGCGCTCGTCGCTCCCACTAATGCAGGTTTATAGTTTGTTATTTTGTTTCGTATTAGTATTAATATTTGTTAATGGAAAAAATATCCATTTAGCAAAGCCTTGGTCTGTTTTTCGTCGCCAGCCGCGCGTATACATCCGTGCGAAGGCGCTTGATCCGCTCAAATCACGTATTACTATGCTAATCAGTACACCGATGCGAGCCCACGATAATGAAAAAATAAAGCTACTGCTGATAATTTTAGTCCAGCGCGGGGGCCCGCAAATCCGCCGCTGGAATTTGCCCCCGCTCCGCCTCGCCTCGCCCCCTTCCCGGCAGCCGGCGCTCGCCCGCCCGCCCCCTCCCCGCCACCGAGCTACCTCCCCCGCCCGCGCCGCCCCGCCATGCCCGCTGCGCCGTGCAGTGGGGATGCGCCAGTTCTCCGAAGTGGCAGCTCGGCGCAATTTTAGCAATTTTACCCTTCCTGGCCGTTGCCAGCGGCCGCCACCGCCGGCGCCGCGGTGGCATACGTGCGGACGTAGCGTCGCTCCGCCCCGCCCGCCCCGCCGCGACCGGTGCGTATGGCGCGAGGGGTATCAGCCCGAAAATCTCCTTCTTTCTCTCTCTTTTTTAATGTTTCCAGAGGTCTCTCTGTCGGGTTTAGGGGTTTCGTCGCGCTGCGTTGTCGGGGAAATTTGACAGTGTGGAATGAAATGATTTTGTGGCAGGACGAATTTAGTAGGGTCGGGAATATTTGACGCTTTTCAAGAATAATTTTGGTTATTTTTTATATCGTTAGAATTATAGTGAAAGTAAAATTATCGTGAGGAACTCTCGTCCTAATTGTGTACTTCATTTTCTGAACAGAAATTTTACCTTTGCATTATAGTGTGAATATTCATTCTGATATGACATCCAACGTTTAGTAGATGAGGAACACATCTCTAGTTATTTAATATTTGCTCTTTTTATTTTTTTGAGCAATTCTCAATCTTGAGACAACACAAAATGCATAAATGTACTATCAAACCCCAAAAATTAATTTAGTAGCAGTCCACGATTAGTTTTGTTATATCTAACATTATTCACATTCAAACGGAAACGTAAATCTTATGAGCAGTAGGGGAATTCCATTAACGTATAGAATGTTGCATTTGTCTCGATCCCAGCCGTTTCTGCTTTGATGTGTTGACAACGTTTTGTGAACGTTGTGGCGAAAATCGGTAAAGTTAATGTTCATGGAATGCATTGATATCTTTTGTGAATATAGATGAATTAGTGATCATGCAAAAAAGTAATCGTTCTAAATTTAGGGAGAGATACATATGACCTCTGTAAAATGTGAAAGAATCACGCGATATAAATGTGAGGATAATAAATATAAATGAATGGAATCAATTAACATTTTAAAATTTCTGTAAAGAGACATGAAATACAACTGATTCGAAGAATATACAGTTCTCTCATTTCTATCAAAGGAGGATATAACAAAACAAATTGGCAAATTAATTATCAGGGATGACGGAACCAAGTGATGAATATTTGTTTTTCAGATATACGGCCACATCTATGAACAAAAGCCGGATTTAATAAAATTTTATTGGAACAGAAATTACTACAACATTCCTAATTTTTGTGATATAATTTGCCCTTTGTTAGAAATTCCTTGCAAAGTCAGTGAATGAAAGTCATAATTTAAAAATATATAATTAAAGAGCAAAGTAAACGGTGTTCTGCATAATTTAAGCACACCTAAAGTTATTGAAAAATAATGAATGGCTCGATCAATATTAAAACAGATACTTTCTTAAGAACAATTAATCAAAAATACTCAAGGGACACCTACATTATGAAAATTGTTGTTCTCATTCTGCGACTTTCTCAAATTCCAGAGATATCTATTCCTTTCTAAGAGACTTTATTGAAACGCTATGCAATGTAATTCCTGTTGTTAAAGACAATTACGTCGAAAGAGTGGAAATAAAATAAATAAATAAGATACTTCCTAAAATGATTTAGAAGGGAGTAAGGAGAGTTGTGTAAAGAGATAATGTACTCCGATCTGCCGCCCTATGACCGCACGAAACTGCACTTGCTAACCAACCATCTTAACAAGTAAGGTGCCGTGGGGATCGCCCGCCCCATGCCTTGCGCCGCCTGTCGCCTGCGTGACCGGCCCCGCCCCGCGCCGTCCGCGTCGCGCCGGCGCCACGACCCGCGCGGACACCGCGCACGTATTTTTGTATTTTTTTTGCGCGTCCGGCTTTTGTTCTCCGCCACCCTGGCCGCCTCCACCCCCACGCCCGACGCGCTATCTGTCAGGAAACACAATCCTGGCGCCGGCTCGGCGCCAAACCCCGCCCTCGTCCACGCCCCGCCCTCGCCCGCCCGCCCGCCCTTCGCCCGCGCATCCGCCCACCGGCCGCCTCGCCGCCGCCGCTCCTCCGCCGCTTATGACTCGTGTAATGATGTAATTTGGAAAAAATAATGGTGTCATTATGCTAATTAAGTTAATATAATACATATGTCATTAGTATAATTAAGGGTAGTTTTCCATTTGCACATTATACGGTAATGAAGAGTAAAAATAACTGCAACGTTTAAAAAAGTTAATTTCGTTTATGATTTCATTTTATTTTGAGCGTATTTCTCCCGGCGTGTAGAGCGAGCATGTAATTTTTTAATCTTGCGGGAATTAGTATTCCGTATAATTGCTCAAGTGACGCATGGGCGGGATTTGGCCGCCTGTGAGCTAGCTGTGGCGCCGCTCCGCTGCATGCCGCCTCCACCGCCACCCGCCCCCGCCCCGCCGCCGCCCCTCCCCGCGGCCGGCGCGCCTGCCTCCAAGATGCCTCTGCCCCCTGCCCCCCCTCGCCCCGCCCCGACCACCGTCCCTCACTCGTTCCCCGAAGGCTCTCGCCGCAGTCCAATTGTTTAATGATGCATAATTAACTCGTTCAGCGTTGCTCTCCGCAAACGCCTCTTTGCCTTGCCGCGTTGCGCAGGTGTGCCAGGTTAAGGGTTTCTTCTGTCGAGTTTGGGGATTTGAGTTTTTGGAAATTTTGTACGTCAGTGATGGCAGGCAGCAGTATCTCAATCAACCTGTTCTTCCTATATATCTAATAAGCATTTCTTAATAGTACATTTCATTATGAACTATCTGTACATTATTCAAAAGGAAAATTGAGTTTTGTCATGCGAAGATGGAAAATAAATCGGCCGAATTCTCCATTTTTGAAACGAATTACTTATTTCTTTACAAATGTAACATTTCTGATCTGATTATCGCCTTCACGTACTAAAGAGTTGACTAACAATGGATTTAGTTTATAACAGGATAATGTCTGCAAATTCCTTTCACAATATAAGTAGGTATTTTGTGAAGTCCCACTCCTAGCGCATGACATAACAAATATAATCCGTATTTTCCCCTCGTTCTATAGATAAATATTGATATTTCACGGAAGTAAAGTATAAATTATTTAATAACTCGTAATAAGGGTGTGATACTGCCTTACACTTTCAACACACATATTACTCATATGAATGTGCCGTGTCTCCAAGATATTTCTGTTCCGATTTAACAAGAAAGTTTTTTACTGAATACTTTTGCTCCATCGTACCTCAGTCTTGTTTGTCGTTGTGTATCGTATCAATGTTCTAAGCTTGTCGTGTTTTTTAAAACTAACGCGCATGTTTTCACAAGTTTCAATGTTTGTTTTTTCGAACATTTCTGTTTTCTTGCGTTTTATCAATTCTCGTAACAAGGGAGCGAGAATAGAAACTCGGGGATTTTACTTAGATGCTGGGTAGGAGGGCTCAATTTGCATCCGTCGTAAGTCCCGTCGAGATAAACGGAGAACGAGAATGTTAATGTGTAGATTGTATTTTACAAGAAACTTGCATGCAAGCGCTTAAGGGCTGTTCGCGCGTTGACATACACGGAAAGAACCAGTGAATACAATAGGCCAAATATTAATGAAAGATTTGCACTGATGGAAAAAGATACTCCTTGCTTAAGTTGAGACGCTCTTCTTTGAATTAATAGAACCGTTGCACGTGATTAACAAACAACATCTTGGGTTCGGTTATGAGAAAAACAGAATCGCAATTTCGACGGTCATTATGCAAACCATTGTAACCAGACAAGCTGCTAATTATCAAAGGGAATTTTTGTAGGGTTAATTAACATAATGTAGTACATTGGTATGAGGTTTGATACAGTGTAACTATTGCGTTTTTACTCTTTTTATTGCAATAATCAAATTGGCAATGCACTTCTGATGAATGCCAAGAGTTTTCTATTTATTTTATAAAAAATCTTCATTACAATTCAACATACATGAAAACCTTCATTATACAATTTGTACACTCCTGTTCCTTTGTGGATACGAGTGTTTTAAAAGCAGCTGCTCTGAATCTTTTTACATACCGTTTTTTATCTAAGACGAGTTCATTCGTTTCTCGAAGTTCGTTCGGGAACATCGTAATAGAAGCTACAGTGTACTTTCAGAAAGCATTTTTAACGCCTACTTGGACGTTAAAACGATTATTAGTCACGGAGGTGAGCACGCTTGGCTGACTCGTGTAGTCACCCACGGGAAGCATGCGCAAGTGCGACGGAGCCGATAGCCTGGCGTGGAGCCATTGTATAATCCAGAACACCTCGTTCTGTAGCCTGGGTATTAAGTCTTCTAAGGTAACGCAACTTCGAGCTTCTTCCAAGAAATATTTGTGTAAAATTTTGCCGAAACTAAAATATTTTTTGGGTCATTATAGTACGTTACTTTCGACAATTAAAGATGACTGAGAAGTAAAGAAAAAGTCGAAAGGTTAGGTCTGATGCAGAAATGTTTTGTCTTAAACGTAATATCTCAATATACCACAATATTTGAAAGTTATATGATAAATATTTACCTTAATGATATGTCTTAAACCTACATAATTATATCGACATATTGGAATTTATCGTAATCGAGAAATTAATGAAGCTGGAGAATAGTTCACAACCAAATTATTAATAGCGTCAACAGTTCGTGGGTTTCTCCTTATGAATACTTACGGTTATTTGTCACTGTACGAAGCCTGATTATTTTTCTCACTAGAGTATGAATACAGCAAAATTATTCTGGATTAATAGTAAGTGTATTTTCATGTAGTGGATGTTGTTCACATTTCTCAAATGATGAGCAAATGGTTTCATATATCATTTCTTCGGAGAGAAGAGACTACTTAATGGGTGCTGAAAGAACTGCTGAAACTTAAGTATTTGGCTATCATTTCTTTCTGATCTGAAAAGCTGAATACAATACCACCAATTGCCATGCGGGTAGGTGGCCGTTCCTTCCTCTTCGGTTATTTGCAGCTGCTTGCATTCTCAAGCGCAGGGGCTTGTTTGATTCTGGTTTTTTCGCAGTGGTTGCGTTCAAAGAAAAACTAGCCAGTGTAATTGCAGCTGGGCAGGGGCTTGTTCTTTGTTGTGCTTTCTCTTTGTCGTAGAAACCATCTTAGTGTGACGATCGGTTCGGAGTATTAGAAATGAAGTGAAGTGTTTTGTTATATCTACAATGGACCGTCGCTATGGATAGTGTCTAGAAGAAATTACTGGTTATTGACATTATCATTTCTGCAAATAATTTTTTTTTTCGCGTTTGCGACCTTCTTACCACAGGTCTCGCGAGGCCATGATCACTGGGCTGGAACCCCATGGCGTGACCATAGTTTGACTCCATTACCTTATTTTTACATAGTGGATAATAAAACCATAGACCAATAAAAGCGATAAAGAATAATATTTACTAAAAGATAACTGTGATATATAAATTAAGTGTGGGAGGAATTTATTGGAATACAATTCACGTGAAGTGCACGTAATGAAAGTAAGCAAACCCCTGTCATATTCCCCATATTTACCACCCGTGAATGATTTATTTGTTGCTAGGGTCCGAATGTTGATTACTCCAGTTGCACTTTGCATCGGGCCTACTTTCAAGGCAAGAGTCAGAGATCACATGTGGTTATATAATTCATCACATACACACTTAAACTTGCATGCATTACAGTACCAAACATTTCTAGAGACCAGTCGGGAGTGTAGAGCTTGTCTCGTCTGAGGAAGTGCCCCGCTGAGGGAGGGCTTGGAGGGGCAAAACGCTGCAAGCCGATGTGTAAATCGACGCCGAATCTCAGGTTCCAGCTGGTAATGAACACCGATATCTTCCGAGATAAAACGTCATTACGCATACCGGACGAATTCCCATAGTAGTTGACGCGCTCAAAACCACGAAACCCCTTACACTCACACACACGTACATACACTTCCGCCCATATCGAGAGCTCAGAGCTAGTTCTGGGTGGTGCAAAGCTGGGTAGGGAGACAATTGGAGAGGAAAAAGCCCGCTAACCAACAAGTAGGTCTGTGTCGGATATCAAATTCCGATGGGGAAGAAACGCCGATACCTCACATATATGACTTACACCATACTCACGGGAATATGACTAAAATGTTGACGGGAACACTGAAATACGCACTCACTATGCAGGTGCATAGGGTTTCTTCGAGATAAGGGGAACCCATTAACACATTGTAATGTGAGTTCGACAAATTCTGTTAAATTTCTTAAATATTACATTTTTTCGCTTAAATTGTCATAATTTGTTCATTTCCATTTTGCTTACATATGTTCAAGATTTCAGTGTTAAAACCCTTTCATCCAGTTAGTAAAACAATGTTTCTTTTGCCCAGTCATCTCTGTTTTTTTCACATGTTTTCACTTCTTGTCATTGTCGTGTTGCGAGCGGCGCCTCACAGAATGTGTCTTGTGTCCGCAGGAGGTGGGTAGCAGCAGCACGGCGCGTGCAGCGGCGGCTGGGCTGGGCGAGGCGTGCGGGAGGGCGGGGCAAGAGCGGGCGGCTCTGCGCAGACGAGTCGGGATGCGAGGCTGACATGGCGGAGGGCGGCCAGGACGAGGACAGCGGCAGCGACGTGATGCTGGCGGCGGCGGCGGCGGCAGCTGCTGCGGCGGCGGCCGCGGCGGCCGGCGGCGGCCCCTGCAAGCGCGAGCAGCCCACGACGGCGGCGCACGCGGCGGCCCAGGCGGCCTCGCAGCTCCTCATGAAGGAGGTAGGCACGCCCCTCCCGCGCCACCACTCAGGGAGTCATGCGGATGCACACCAAGGCGGCGGGCACAGTGCGGCCGATTTTGCCCGGATGTTCGGACGGCCGACGTCGGACGAATTTGTTCGATGGACCGGAATCGTTCTAACGCGTCATGGTAAACGGAAATAGTCATAATGACCCCGAACGATCTCTTCCGAATGCGTCCGAAAACATCGGCTGTCGAACGAAGATCTGTTTAGTTTGGTTTTGTCCGTCCGATATCGGCCGACCGAAATTTCGGCCAAAATTGGCTCCACTGTGACTGCCGCATAACACTCATGGATCAGTGACAGCATCCGTTGCCACTGCAGCAATCTGTCCGGAGGGACCTATGGTTTGACCCGCGACGGTGGCGGATTTTTGCCCCTAGCTACTTGGGTTGACACTTCCTGGTTCTTTCTTTGTTTCTGTTTTTATTTGTTGAAAAAATTTGGTAATTTGTACTTTATTACGGTAAAATGGGGGAGCTAACAAATTGGTTTCAGGTGGGCTTTAACATTTTCTTTAAGCAGTATGAAATTAAAAATCTTATTAGAGAAAAAATGTACTAGAAAACCGTGAAAAGTCAGGGAAATTTGTCTCGAAGCGAGTAGCCACTCCGGCGACATAATGGGTTGGCTTTATCGGTAGTTTTCTGGAGTTTCTGCGAACAACATTAAGCGAATGCCGGAACAGTTCCTTGACAAACGGGCCATGGACTGCATGCGATCTTCGTTTCTTCATCCTTATCCCTTCCTCTGCCCTTACACTCACACACACGTACATGCACTTCCGCCCATGTCGAGAGCTTAGAGCTAGTTCGGGGTGAAAACTGGGAAGGGAGACAATTGGAGAGGAAAAGGCCGAAAACCGACAAGTAGGTCTGTCTCAAATCTCAAGTTCCGATGGGGAAAAAACGCCGATACCTTACGTCTATAACGTACACCAACTCATGGGAATATGACTATAATGGTTGAAAGAAACACTGAAATACGCACTCTCTGTGCAGGTGCGTAGGGTCCCCTCTAGATATGGGGAACCCAAACACTTTTTAACACATTTTAATGTGAGTTCGATCAATTCTGTTAAGTTACTTATACAGTACATTTTTTAGCTTAAATAGTCATAATTTGTTCATTCCATTTTGATTACATATGTTCAAGATTTCAGTGTTAAATTGGAGCCACAGAGCCCGGTCATGCTTAGGCTCTTTAAGGTATTTAAGGTATCCGGCCTTGCTCACATACCACTTACCGGTAATAGGGAGTTTTCATGACCAGGGTTGGACTCTTAGGCCGTTTGACTGTATTCTCAACCCACTCACCCCTCCCCCGGGTGCAAAGACCCCGAGGGCTAGCATCTGGATTTACGCTAGAACGCCGTCGCTTTTGAACTCCCTGACTTCGCCACCCGTTCCTTTCCAAACTCCCTCCTCAACCCGGAGCTACCAGCTCTAAGGTTGCGTAGGTGTGAGATATAGTCCTCACACCGGGAGGGGTAATAATCCCTTTTGAATTTTCCCCCGAGTCGGGGATCACAACAACATCGAAACCTGAACACTAGTGGGGGACCATCGAATGAATTTGCGGGAATCGGAATCCCCGCCCGTCTCCCCTCTGCTCCAACTTCACTAACGTCGTCGGTATCGCCAAAACACTCAAGAAACCGCATAGATTGATTGTTTGGTGTTGCCGGGCGTGTCAAATGCTATGGTCATTAGTCCGGTAAGGGCGGTGCATGTTTTTATCGCGGGAGATGACAGTGAACTCCCCGATACTCCTCGGCGCCGAGAAACTGAGTGGACATTTCCAATCGTCGCGTCGACCGGAGCCAGGGGCGGATCCAGCCTATCATATTGGAGGAGCCATCATAGATTTTTGTTAAATGATAAACATTTGTTATTCTATTGCATTTTGTTTTTCTAGTGTATATACATAATATAGTAATATTTTTTAAATAATTACATTATTCTAACATTAATATTTAAATCAATTTTGCCAAATAAAGGAAGGTAACAAACGAAAACTGTAGGCCTTGGGGGTGGGGGGGCATGGCCTCCATGGCTCCACCACTGACCGGTGCGGGACGCAAGTCCGACGCCCCTCTCGCGGGGCCTTTTGATGGAGGTGAAGGAGAGGCGCCCACGCTGCGGACCCCGCCCCCACGCCCACGCCCACGCCACTCACCCGCTCGCGCTCGCCCCGCGCCCACGTGGGCGAGCGCCATTGATCATCCGCCGTTCTCAGAATTCCTCACGAAAGAAAAGATTTATCACGAGGATCCGAGGAGCGCATTTGCATAGCTCAACGTACCTCAAAGTCGTTCGTATGTCGGAAGAGCTATTTGAATGATCCGAATCGACATGCCTACGTATTTCCGATCGCATCATAAATGCGCTATTTTCATTGGCACAGTGGTAGTTCTGTTTTCCCGATTTAAGTTTGGGTTCTGGCGACTCCAATTTACTTTTCTTGGTAATAATTAAACATTTCTTTTAAAAATTGGAGGATTTCTATGTGTGTCGCCAAATCTATGTTATGCATCTTTGAAGAACAGTAGTAAAACTACTATTCTTAGTACAAAGTACAAAACTCAATGTCATTGTAATATTTGAAGTATCCTTGAACATGTTCGTTATTCAGGGTCTTAATAACTGTTCAGAAAGACGTTAGGGCTTGATGATAGGTTTTTTTCTGTGCTGGCTGAGAAGCAGTATGTCCATTGTCCTGACGATATTTCTAGATTCTTGACAGATATATCATGGAAGGTCGCCAGATGGAAAAACAACTTGCATTAGAATAATATTTCATGTACGCTTCTCAGCGATATCATCACTGATATTAAACGAAGGCAATTTACTCCAAAAATTAAAACTGGCTCTTGTGATGAACAGTTTTATCGTTTGAAATATAATAAAAATCAAATTTCGTTCGAAATAAATGTCGAAGGACTGTAATCAACAAGCCATAATTTTTGTTAAATGTGAGTGTAGAAAGGCAAAAGTGACTGTTTTCTTTTCGATCACCTTTGGATACTACCAATTCAGACTACACTAGTAATGGCTGAAGGTAAGGCTAATAATAGCAAATCCAAACATGAACTTTATCCCTTTCAATTTGAATCTCCTCCACTGCATATTCCTAGTTTTATAATGAAATCATAAGTAATGTGTGTTTGTGATAGTTGTCACTATTTTTTCATTTCTAGACGTGATGCATTGAATATTCAAATGGCAAAATTACAGTTGATAGTTTAAAAGATTCTAATTAATTGTAACAATTTCAATTAAAATTGTAGTTGTCAGTATGCTTCCATCAGTTGATTCATCGGAAGTCCTTTACGACCGTTAATTTTCCGTTTCTTTCCTCATCACCCGGAATCTCTACCATTCGGAGGATTATCAAAAATTAAAATCCGGAATCTGATTACAATAATTGTTATAATTGTTCCCGAGCAGACGGAAAGAAACGCATTACAAATGAAACACGCGTAACGCACACGCGTTTACGATTTTGCCTCTCATAACCCTCAAACAGGTCCTCCTCCCCTTCCGTCCACCTCATTGTGGCTACGCATGCTTTCGTGCCTCTATAAATTTCAAATTGTGTTATTAAAATGATAATGACGTACACGCGCACACAGCATGTGAACATCGCAAATGGCGCGCCGTGTTTGTTGGAACAGTGTAAAGACAGGGGAAGAGCGTTCCGCGAGGGCGACCGTGCGCGCGCCAGTTGGCCAGCGGCGGCGGCGGCGGCGGCGGCGCCGGCGGGGGCGGCGAGCGGCTGGCGCGCCGAAGACGGAGGGAAGGTGACGATGTGGGAGACGAGGCAGCGCCTCGCGCTTCACGCTTGCTCAGGGATTGCCCGCGGCGAAGTTGATTGCGCTGACCACCGCGTTCATGTGGATTAAACGAGGACGAGTACTCACTTTTAAGTCCGAAATATATTCCAATGACTGCAGGTCACTGTGAAAAGTTGGTCAAAATTTTAAAGAATTTTAGGTGGTTGATTTTTCCTTTTTGTTTTCAGGTATTTTTTGGGTTTTCATTCAATAGCTACTTTTTTCACTAATCATTTTATTCTGTGATTTTTGTTGTTGTTTTTCCCAACCTAAATTACCACTATACTTTTGTAGTACTGGTGAGGTCTGCAAATCAACAAATGAAATGCTTGTACTGCCTTTGGGCATTGTTGATTGACTTGCTAAAATCGGAAATAAAAATTTTAAATCTGTAACCATGCGAGAGCCACTATTACTATTTATTTAGTATTTATGTTTATTTTACTTTCTCGCTACCGCTTATGCAATAGAGAGAAAGTTATGTAATACTACGCGAAAAAACTGTGAATTTTTGGCAGGAAAACGCTTATTACAGGGCCCTAGTAACTAAAAAGTAGATAAATCCAGTTGCTAAATTTAGAAAAAAATCTTCTAACACTTGGTGTAGTCAGAATCCGTTTTGTGGGTCCTTGACCGAATAATCGATTGATGGGAAAACTATCTGTCCATCCGTCTGTCTGTGAACAACGCTAGCGGCTAAACGGTGCAGCCGATTTTCTCCGAAATTGATGTTCAATAATCGATCTGGCTGATGTCGCGGCACCTTGAATTTGAAACCGACATTTTAATTTTGGGGGGTACTTTAATTTGGGGGGGGCCCCTGGGACATTTTCAAAATTCTCAAACAAATGGCTTAAATGTTTTTGAATAAATATAGATTTAGGTCATGTACAGTTTTTCGAAAATTTGTGTACTTTTCGCGTAATTTTGCGTGAAAGTACGGTCGAGAAAATACGTGTTGTTTTAGCACCAATAGTTTAAGAATGTGCCAGTGCCAACCAACAAATTATTAATTATCTCACAGTATTATCGCTAGATTTTTACCGATTACGTTTCATCCGATTCATGTGAATTAGAATGTTTTTGACGTTGATGTATTAATATTATTCAATAGAGTATTAAGTGATATTTATGATCGTATGTTTTGGACACTTTTCATATCTTCAAACGTAAGTAATAGATAGCTCCTTTTGAATATTGATACAAAATTAGATACGAATGTGTAAAAGTAATCGAAATATTTTCTATTTAACTCAACGTATAATACATTAAAACCAATTTTCGGGAGGCCTTCCCCCATCATAAGTGTTTTCATTAAAATATTAATACAAAGTTTTCATTCACGCATTAGTAACAAACAGAAAATCAGAATTACAGTGGAATCGTCGTAAAGAAGAGAAGAGCCAACGCCTAGTTAGGTGGAGTTCGGTGAGCGGCGGGGGGGGGCGGGAATGGGCGGGGCGGTAAGGTCGAAGTTGGCCGCTTTCGACGTCGACAGCACTGCAGTGGACTGCAGTGAGGTGTCACCGGTGGGAGCGGGGGGAACGCAGAGGCGACACGGCGCGCGGGGGCGGGGCGGGGCGGGGAGGTGACAGCGCGGGGGCGGCTAATTACAGATGAGCGTCCGCGGCGCGGCGCGGCGCGGCGCCGCTCGGCGAGGCGGCCGGCGCGCGCTGGCTGCTACTTGCCGGCGACGATGTGAGTGGCGCCGTGGCTTTGGCTCGCGGGGCCCCGTCGCTCGATCGAGGGAGCGGCTGCGAAGGCCCAGCGGCAACGTCGTTGTTGACCGGAAGGCCTTACGGCGTGAGGCCCGACGGGGAAAAGGTTTGACACTTGCTATATAGCTGTGTCGAATTTTAATCCACACTCGAGAATTCTAGCAACCGGCTGCTCTCATTGGTAGAAATCCGTACTTTCTCGTCAATGGTGAGAGAATGCTGGAGCAGATCTGTAACAAAGGGGTTATGGATCACGCGCGTTCTTTCCGTCATAATCCTTCTCCTTAGACACTTCTTACATGCACTGTACTAAACTAACACACATATTAGGAGACCAGTGTGGATCTTAGAGTTTGTTCCAACAGGGAGAGATACCTGTCGGTGAAAAAATATATCCATGCCGGCATCGGATCTCATGTTCCGGCGGGGAAAAAACATCACCATCTCCAGGGGTGTCTTGGGGAATTAATTACCCTATTAATTGTCACGTCCGGAATGATATCATTAGAGAAAAGGAGTCGCTTCGAAACGGCGTGGTAGGCGACGCCACCACGCGAGCAAATTATGTAAGAGCGGAAAAGATCGGACAGACGCCTTGGATTCTTTTTGCTTTCAGTGACAAACATTCACAAGGTGATTCTAGCATTCAATTTTAATTCAGATTTTGTCTCCCGAATTGAAATGTCAGGTGACAATCTACAATGTTTCTGTTGTATTCACCGGAACTCGAACGCTGTTCTTCGAATTCTCAATACCACGAAATTTTTAATTGTCTTTTAGATCAATGTTATCTTAGTTTCAATTGTGCTGTACAAACACATTGGATGTTTAGATATAAATTGTGTATTGACAGGTTTTTTCATTATATTTCAAACTTTTTTTATGCTACTTCGTGATGCAGTTTATGCATTTAGGACGAACTAAATATGCTTTCAAATTTAATTGGAAATAAGGACGATATTATAAATGAAACCAGACGTTTGTGGTGTATTTCATACCAAAATATGTAACGTGAAAAGATTTGTTATTTTTTAACAAGGATAATTTGGTAAGAAGATTTTTTCTATAAACGAAGTGCTATTAGAATATCGTAGTTTGAGGATATTTATTTTTCCATTCCTTCTCTTGAATTTTCTCAGATTTATATAAATTAGTATAAATTTGCATTCTTGTGTAAATTAAACTTCGCAGAAATGTCCTTTTTGAAGTTTCTCAAATCACTATTGATAATCCCTCACTAACATAAACTGGTAGTGTGTAAAAGCATGTAAAGTTGACACTGACAGCAGTGGTATCATGAAATTCCTATGGTTCAATAGGAATGTATTTACTAGAGGATCAAATCGCATGCACTGCCCTTGCTATAAAAATACAATAGACTTCAAAGGAGCATAATGGCGTCAGATTTAACTCCAAAATTCCATTCTCAATTACCGTACCGTCCGCGAAGGCGTATTAGCCGAGAAGTTATCATCGCGTCATCGCCGGGATTTCGCGCCCCGCAACCCTCTCCGCTTCGCAGTTTCACTTTGTGTTGCGCGCAGCATGCGCCCGCCGGCGGAGGGGAGTGGTCGATGGTTGGCGCGGGGATGAGAGGAGGGGAGGGGGCTGCAAAGGCCTCGCCGGAGGAGGCCCGCCCCGGAAACCGATGCTTACGACGCTTCAAACGGACGGCGCAGCGCCGCAGCGCCCCGCCGACTAACAGCCTATTCCGTACCTCGCTCGCAATCGATGGCGGCGACGGCGGCGGCGGCGGCAGGGCGTAGGAGTGATAGCGCATGCCAGGTGGAGAGGAGATGAAGGCATGATTCATGTCTCTGCAGGGTTTAAAGAACGAATGAGAAGAGTATAATGAACTTTCTCGTTTCCATGACTTTGCTTACCAAACCCGGAATGGTTCATCATCATCATCATCATCAGCGTGCTCGCGATAACATCCTCTCGTGTTTGGAATTAAATTGACATGGGTCACAATTTACTAAATAAATATTTCCTTGTAAGTTTCGTAATTTTTGGCTGTGTGTATCAGGAGATCCATCTTCACCCCTTTCCCTGAGTACTCGTAACTTGGTAGACACTGTGAAGTCTTGGAAGTATGAGGGCTTGAGTGCATATGCCATTCACAAGAGTTCTTACTATATTTTGAGATTAAAATAATCTTTTGTTACATATTTTGCCAGTAAGAAGAATTCTTTCTCGAAATAAAAATCCATACCTATAAACGTGCGAAAACCAATGTACGATTGCGTTTGAATATTTTATTCCTTATATCGCCTGTAAATTAAAAAAAAAGTGAATGATAAAAATTATTCTGATAAAGTTAACGTACCTTTTAAATGTTCCATGATTAAGCAATCTTGAGATCTTGCTGCAGTATAAGCTGTACATATCTCGTATTTTCCGAGAAATACATAGCACCGTAGTAGACGGACTTTCCAGAGGGCTTCAAAAGAGAAGAAAAAAATTGAACAATTTTTGTAAAATTTTGAAACTTTCCTTGGGGCTTCATCTAAAGTACTCCTCAACCAAAAAATTAGAAGATTCGTTTTAGTTTCGAGATCAGCCAGATCAATCGGGGAATATACATTTTGGTGAAAATTCTGTGTTAGGCACTCGTGTTATTCACAGACAAACGGACTGGCTGATTTTTTGGAGAAAAAAACTTTTTCGCTATAAGGAACTTCCAAAATGTGAACAATCGTCAAATTAAGACATCAATTTTTTGCAACATTACATAACTTTCTCTACAAAACGTATATTCTCCCTGATATAGTACGTACCCGAGACAATAAAAATCACCAATTAGAAGTTAAGAAGTGTATCGGTACTTTGTTCTGCTGTTAGAATTGAAACGCAAAATGTATCCGAATGGAGTACGACAAAGTCCCTGGATGTAGCGTGGGGAGTCTGGTTTGCTCCGAAGTGCACGTCGAGTGCACCCACGCCCACCTCGGCGCTGGCAGCTTTACTTGTGACGTAGGAGGCGCTGGCGTCGCTAGCGCGAAGAGAAGGAAGCGGATTCCTCGCACCTCCGTCTCCGCCGCCGCCGCCGCCGCCCCCTTCAAGGCCGAGTGCCTGCGCGCACGACTCCGTCGTAATCACGAGCTCCTACAAATGGTTGTTCGCATTGGCTTTTAATGACCCTTCCAGATGTCCCCCTCCGGTATTTCTTCCCTGCTGGGGTGTTTTCCGATGTTGCGCCACCACTCGCCTGGTTCGGTTCGATACGATATTCCTTTTAAACTGTTAGATCAGTGTGGTTCCTGGTATTGTATCATTGCATGATGCGAATGAATTTAGCGTGCTTCAAAACTCCCTTTTCCCAACAGAATACCAACAATATTTAATTGTTTTCTTAAGTATTCTTTTCTCTATGTGGCGCACTTAGTAAATATTAAAATTCATCGTATTTTTTTTATTTCAAACGGCTAAGTCTCTTGCAAATTTATTTTAACTTCTTTGTTCTTACGATATGCAGTAGGACAAGTGATACGGGCTCCCAAAGTAACAAATTTCTATTTTCCAGTTAAAACCAATCAATGACTGAGTATGTTGTAGGGTTGTGATATCTTCAGGATTTTTAAAGATAGTCAATACACTAATTTTTAATTTTATTATAATCAAAAGGCACGAAAAACATTTCTCGACCCAATATGGCCGCATTATCAGATAGTCTGGACAAAAAGAATTATAAGAAAACACTCCTATTAATATTGTGACTTTCTTAGTAAGATTATTTTTCTTATAAGTATTTTTTGGTCTAAACTACTGGATGTTTCATACTGTGTCGCAAAATGTTGTGTTTGTGGTGCATTTTGATTACAATAAAATATTTCTCTTTTATGTGAGTGTATCGATTGGCTTTAAATATCCTGAGGATTCCTCTGTCCTACATTTCTATTTTCCAGTTTTGCAGAGGTGCTTCCTTCTTATATCAATACGTAAATCCACCTTAGACAAGAGATATCGGTCGATTTGCTGAGCCGTTTAGAGGAGCCAGCCGTACTTGTTTCTCAGTAAACCAGAGGAAGGGAGCGCGTGCTGAGGCGAGTCAAAGTGTTAGTCAAGAGGCGAAGCGCCGGAGAGCAGCGGGGCCGCGGGCGAGGGCGGGGGCGACGGGGGCGGGCGGAGGGGCTGCTCTAATCCGCGTGTGTTTGCGCGCCGCCCGGTCTCGGCCCGTCGCCGCCCCCGCGCCCTCGCTCCCGCCGCCCCGGGGCAAACGGCCTGGGCTGCATTGTCCGTGAGGCTTTGGCGCCCTCAGCACACACGCCGCTCCGCGCCCGTGGCCCCGCCGCGCCGTCACCCCGCGAGGAGCGAACCGGCGACGCCCCGATTCACCATCCGCCCCGCTCCGTGCCCCTCCCCGCTTCCCGACCTGCTCGCTTCCCCGCACGACATTCTGCCCCGCACATCCCGCGCTCCCGTCTCGCTCCCCTCCTCCCGCCACGCCTAGCACCACACCTCGCTGTGTTCTCCGAACACCCGTTCCGCCCCCGCCCAGCGGCACTCCCCGCTCCCTTCTCGGTCCCCTCCCTTCCCCCTTTTGCTCCTCGCCCCGCTCCACACCTCGCTTCACTATCCGTATCAGTCCACACCGTTCCGCCCTACACAGGCCCCGCTTCCATCTCGTACCCTTCCCCTCCCCTCTCCACTCCCCACCCTGCACTGTATCTCGCTTCAAACTCGTCACTTCAGCCGCACCCCATGACGGCCCACTACTCCGTCCGCTCCCCGCCACGGCCCCCGCCGCGCGTGCGGCAAGCGGAGCCGCTCACTTCAGGGGGCAGCGCCGGCGCTGGGCAGTAGAGGAAGGTGCCGTAGCTGCGCTCTGCGCGTGTCACTTGTCCCTCCGCACACACAACCTTTCGGTTCTATGCGAATGATATGTCTATATAATTACTAACTATTCTGGGAAAACTGAGTGAGTGCCAAACAAGCAGATATTTCACTCATTAGAGAAAATATTATTTTAAGTTTCTTCTTTACTTGCAGTTTTTCGTCAGTAATCTCTACAAAGACATGAAGTTTAGAGAGTTTGTTGATCACGTTCATTTTGCCTATTTTTACATATGGATGTCATACATAGTTTTGGGGGAGAAAATAATATTAAACCTGGAATTTCTAAGCGATTACCGTTGCTTCAAATGCTGCAAATTCAGAAATATTTTTGTTATCAAATTTTTTAACAATTTTGCAGTGTATGTTCAAATTTCCATGTGGATCTGCACTTCAATTTAAGAATTCTATCTACAAACATTCATAAATAAGTTGTATTTTAACAACAATTTACATTTTTTTAAAGAATTGGCATTAAAGTAAAATAATTTGTTCTATTTTTAATTACGTTGACTATAACCGTTACTCAGCCCGAACGTTCAGTTTAAGGTAAACAGTTACACGTATTATTAATTCACTGTTGTTTCATAATGTGATATGCATAAATGATGAATGTATTATTGAATAGCTGATTGTCTTTGGTAATCCTTTAATCCATTTTGGACAGTTTACGTAGGAAATTCTAAACTTTCACGTACCAATTACAATGTAAATTCAATCCTCCTAAAATAATATTATTGAACATATGATTTTTTCTTGCCCCATTTAGTTGTATATAAACCATAACACATTTACAAAGTCAATTCTACGAAGAAATCCAGAAACGGAATAGCGAATAATCGGAACTGGCTTTATATCATTTTTACTACACATTAATTACATTTATTCTCAACTCCTATGAGTTTTGTTACATGTGCCTTTCTCATGGAACGTCAACGCATGTTCGAAATTTCTCATTCTCCACGAATAATCATTTTCTTAGATATTGATCATGCCTATTTCTCGTTGTTTTATTTTCATTAGCTTCTTTTACCGTGTCTGTAAACGAGAACCTTCGTGACCCCCTCATTATGATTTTGTAATGATGTCGTGCCTCACGGAGCACTTTCTTCAGCACCTAAGAAATTCCATTTAGATTCTGATGTCAGAATTGTACAGGTTTTGAAGCTACTCAGTCATGGAACGTCTCTGTTCGTATATTTATGGAGTCAAGGCACTAAACTCTCTTTCCAATACAGGGCTTCTCGTCACAAAGGATAAAACAGACGTTCGGAATTTCGAAATGTTCGAAACACAGAACCGATTTATGGTGTTTTCTAGTGTCTTTAGAGTTCCTATAAATTCAAAAAAGAATGGTTTGCTTAAAAGTTTTATTTTAAATTCGACCGGATTTTTATTGTAATAATAAAAACAATATATTAGTTTAGAATGTAAGATTGTTTTTCCACATGACTTCATTATCATTATTACTATTATTATTATTATTATTATTAACTCCTATTCAACCACTGTAGACCTACTTTTGCTTATGGAAAATAAGTAAACTTGAACGTAAATAATTGAGTAACGCACCGCACTTCACTATTTCTATCGTTTCCCTTGGTCGAGGGAAAATATTTGTTTTTGCAAATGAATAAGTTGATTACCAAGAAATAAGTAATGATTGATTTATGTGCTTTCGATTTCCAAATCTCCAAATTCCAAAATTCAAATCTCAAATTTTGAAGTGTTTTTTTTATTTCGTTTCCGAATTTCGACAGAGACATTCAAATTCGCGTCAGGCCCCATTCAAAGGTCTCACCAGAAAGACCGCGGTCACATCCCATCCCCGTTCCCCTGCCGGCCCCACTCCGTTTACGCAGCCCGTAAAACCTCCCACCGAACGAGCGAAGTGGCCTGTAAATACGGCTGTTTTCAGACGGTACGTCGTTCATTTTAGCGCTTTCTTCCCCTCCTCGGGCCGCGTTGCCGTCTCTTTACGAGCCATATTGTTAGTTCTGGTTCCGTGGAGTCGCGCGGACATGCCGGCGCGGCGCGGCGCGGCGTCGCGGATGCGCTGGGCAGCTGCTGGCCCGCGGGGCGCGAGGCCGGAGGACGCGACGTGGGGCATCGGTGACAAGCCTACGGACATGGCTCTTCTTCAATAATTCTTATCAGTATGGCGTGGAAAACGTAACTCGGAAGTTACGTACTCGTAGTTGAGTCGTAACTCAATTTTGTCATTCGGGAAACAACATCCGTGCCTCGAATCTGAATAATTCGAATTTTGATCATTCGAATTTTTCATTGTTCTCTACCATTTTTGCAAACATATACGGGAACCCAAGCCTCAAATATTCGATCTACGTTTATTCCTATCTACGTTTCCAGGTGGAAGTATTTGTTAATTCGAAACTTTCCCCTCTTCGGATTATAGGTTCCTCTGTACAAATGTGCTGTACGTAACGAGTGGTTGACAATGTTCAGTAAATTCACATCTCAACTCTTTCAGAGTTTGTTGAAAACGTTTCATCTTTGTTCCTGATGAAACGTACGTGACCCAGTATTAGAAAACTAACATTGTTATTTCCTAGGGCAACAATTTTTTATTTAGGTTAGATCCTTCAAATACAAGGTTATTTGAAGGATCTACCCTTCAGTGATTTGAAGAGTCCTTGATTAATTATCGAAAGAGTATGTAAAGAGATGAATGATTTTGGAGAAATATGAAAAGTTAGGGAGAGGAAGCGGGAAACTCTGGGAAAACTTGCAGAGATCTCGTATTGTACATCACAAATTTCACCAATTGATTGGACAGATATCGTATTCGGGGCCACAGAAATGGAAAGCCTGTGCCCTGTCCATTACGTTAACACCTCTAAGTATTGGAAATTGGAAAATTGTTTATGATATGTTTTTCATTTGGATTCCATTCAAAAAACAACCATTGGTTTTTTATGAGGACTCGAACTCACAGTACTTCCAAATCCACCGTCTGCAACAACTTGGTCAGCCATTCAGCCACAATCTGAGCATTCTCGAATCTCTGCCACATTTTACAATGAATTGTATTTAAATGTTTGTACAAAGTACAAAATGTTTCGAGAGGCCCAATAAAAACGCGGTAATTTCCTTTCTCCGAGTCAAGACACGTGTGACTTTTCGGTGACTGGTTGATTTTAGCGAGCGAGAGGGCAAGGGATGTGTGTCCAAGTTCGTCTCTGAGAGCGCGAGTGAGGACCAGAGGGAGGCGACGGAAAGAGCAGAGAAAGCGGAAGCGGAGGGAGCGGCGCGGGGGCGCGGCTGGGCCGTGAGATGTTTGGCACGTAGCCGAGGCCTGTGTTCTCGCGGGTTTCCCCACCAGAGCGCGAACAAGTGTCGCTCCCTTATAATCTCCATTACAGCGCAATATTCTCCAAAACGCTAAGACAGCTTATCTCCACGAAGATTCCATGCACCGATTTGGTAAAATGGCATGTTCTCAAAGATTTTCGGTGTTTTCAAGAAATAAATAGTTTTGCTACATCAGGACATATCTTTTCGCATGTTTTGTAATGTTTTCTTAATATTATACCATTAAACAAGCGACAGTGTTTCCAATCCACAAACTTACTTAGAGTAACACAATCAAAGAAAAGTTTTGGGCGTGTTTGAGAAAACCTGTTTTACGTATATTTTAAAAATTCTTTCTTTTCAACACAAAATTACGCAAAAACGACTCAAATTTTCAAAAAAATTGTCCTTAATATTATTTGCATCACACGTTTCAAAGAACGAACTTCATTAAAAAAAGCTTTCTTTTCAATAATGTTTTGTAGAAGGTCTAAAAACTTTCAAACTTTTGCAATTTTCTAAATTCCAGTGAGTTAACTGAACGTCGGATCTGCGCCATTTTCATACACGAACTTTGCTTTCATCGAGCAAAAAAGTAAACATTTGGGGCCCTTTTTGATACATTTTTGAAAATTCAGAGGTTTCAAAAAGTCTTCGGAACTTTGTGTGAAGTACCCCCAAAGTTAAAATATCCGTTCGAAATTCGAGGAATCATGTGGCATCAACCAGATTAACCGAGAAAATACATTCTAGGAAAATCCTACCTACCGTTTTATTCACTAGTGTACAGAGAGATAGATTGAATACCATTGTTTCGGTATCAAGGTTCCGTAAAACATCCTATTCTGTCAAAATGTCAGCCTATTTCCCTCTCTTAACATTACATAACTCTTTCTCTGAAATAGCTACGAGAAAGTAGAATGGTCTATTTTTGAAAAAGTGTAAAACCTCTCATCAATTTCATGATTTATCTACAATGTAGCTAATCTGTGTGAACTTTACAAATTGGAAACTAGTATTTAGAGAATCAATGTACTGTTTAGTTTTTACTCAGTCCGAAAGTACTAAGCGAGCGGAGTTTAGAAATTCATCCATCACAACTAAGAAGGCAAGCGAGACGCCTCTTTATGGAAAGTACCGTTTTTGCAGAAATCTCTAAGTATTGTCCAAAATTATTGAACCACAGCCGTCGATCTCATGGCTCTCTCGCTTTCCAGACCGTTTCTTCTCCCGCCAAATTCGCTTTGGGATCTGCTCCGCTTTCTCCTCGTCCGCGCGCTGCACAGCCGAGACGCAGCCTCACAAACCGGCAAGTGAGAGAAGCCGTCGGGGCAACGCGTCCCGCAGACGGGCGTGCTTGCCGTTGCAGCCGCCGCCTTCATTGCCCCCAGACGCTCGCCTTCTCTCGCATTGCCCTTGCCACCCTCTGGTTTCGCAATTCGCCCTCCCCTCCGCTCTCTCTTTCCGCGATCGCTCTTTCTTCTCTCAACAACTTTTCGTGTTCATCCTTCGCTCTTGCTCTGGCACCATCATCGAGTGGCGCCCTCATAGTTTTCTCCGGTCTTACTTTTTCGCCGCTTCTTCGTCTTCGTCCTTCACTATTGCACTTACTGCTATCGACACCATCCAGACGTGCCACCGCAGTTTTCTTTGGTTTGCTTCCTACCATCCTTCTTTGCCTTGCCGCTTCAGCATTTCCTTGCTTTCCATATTTGTCCGATTCACCTTCTCATTTGCTACCCTCTTCCTCAACTTCTTATTTTAGCGCCGTTCCATATCGTGTTCTTTGGTATCTCCCAGCCCGACGAAACAATCTCCCATGCGGTTCTGCGGTTGTGCTGCCATTGCCCTAACAGACCCCTACTCAATCGTCGCTACTTCTGCCTCATTTCCTCGCTTGTATGATCGCAACCAGGATTATCAACCCACTCTCGATACTCTGATACCACTCGCGCAGCTATCGCTCTCACCGGCTGCGCTCGCACGGCAGCCAGACGCCTACCTCCTCTCCCCAAGCGCCTCGCGCCGACTCCGCGGTCGCTCCCGCTGTTGCTGCCATCGATGTTGGCGTCGCGTCGGTATTGCTGCTCGCGTCGCCGCCTCCACTGCCGCCACCGCCGCCGCCGCCGCCGCCCGCCAGCGCTGTGGCCCCGGGATTAATGCCGGCGCCACAATCAATTGTGTTAAGCCTACGGCGAGGCTGTTAATTTCTATTAACTCAACTCAGCCGGTTAATGACGGCGTTTCGTTTGACGCGCGCGGGCCGCCGCCGCCACCGGACAGATCTCTCCGCCATTCGTCTCCCTCTCCCTCGCCCCACGTCGTCCGTTCCGCCCCGCCCCGCCCTGCCCAGAGTGCCACGGCCTGGCGTCGCCCCGGCCCCTAGCCCGCGGCCGCGTGCGTCGCCGCGTCGACTGACGGCTTCGAAGGCAGCGGCGGACGGCAGCGCGTTCCAATGGAGGAGCCCACGGAGTCCTGCCGAGGGCAGCGTCTGCTTACAGGGAACCAACGAATATTCGAGGCTGGTTATCGGGTGCATCGGAGCACTCTTCTTAAGGGATAATCGAAATTAAATATTCTATTCTCAAAGAAATCCAAAGTCTTTAATAACAAATATCACCACGTGATTTTCGCGAACATCCTGTTTCTACTCCTAGAAGCTATAATTTATTCAAAAACCTCTTCCTTACTTAAATTTTAAATTTTGAAATAAATTTAAATTGTTTTTAAATAGTGTACTTATGTATGTAATTAAACTGAAAAAAATGCAAACTTCTATACAACCATTACGTACTATACCAAAGCTCTTGTGTCTGCGAATGGATGCTATACAATTTTTCTTTGCGTCTTAGTCGGTGTTTCATTTTTGTTTTTATACAGTGTTATAGATTAATTCAATAAAAATTTATATCATATAATTTTTTTAACAACCATCTGAAACTGCATCATTGGCATTGAGTGGAAAAGGTAATCTTCTAAAAAATATTCATTTCAAAAAATGGTGTATTATTACAAGAAAATAATACGTTTTACGTAAATACAATTTAAAGAAGACAATAAAATATTATGGTTATTAGCGTCATTAGCGATTATTACGCTGTTATTTGTGGGCTGTGTGTCGTTCAATACATTTCCTAATACTACTTCCTTATAAAAAAAAGTCATATAAATTTTAAAATCTTTTCTTGAATAGGTGTACTCATATGCCATCTTTAGCTTCACTTTGCTTCGATTGTTCTTAAATCTACGGCGGACTGTTCAATCCTTAACGGACGATGGCCGTTGAAGGTTTTCGTCCTTCTGTCTAGTTGCGGTAAGTCGATATAACAATGGAGCACTACAAAGAAGTTACCAAACTCGGCATTCTTCCTTTACAAACCTACATTTTGCGTCATCCTTAACCTTCTGAACCTCCCGTTGTGGAGCGGCTTGCGGACCCGTCGTCGCGTCGCTTCGCCCCTAGGCGCGAAGGCTGCTGCGCTCGGTCGTGTCGCGCCGGGCCGGGATGAGCGGGCAGGGGCGGGGGCGAGGCGAGGGAACGCCGATGAGACCGAATTGCTGCGACCGAGTGGCAGTCGGCGCCCCGCGGCGACGCGCCGGCCCTTCCCGTGACACATTCCGCCGCCCGCGCCCGCTGCCCCCGCCGCCGCTGCCAACGCCGCTGTGTACTGCCCAGCATCCGGCTAGGAAGCCACGCTGAGCCGTGAACCAAGTCTTGTCCGCTCGCAGCCGTCAAGTTTCTAATCATTCTTGTCAAATTTTACATTGCTGTTGGCGGGGGCGACGAGTGACAAATCTTTACGGAATAAGAGGGATCGCACTTCTGCAACTAGAAAATGCTTGTTTCGTCCGCTGAGTCACTGATCATGTTGGTTATTTCTATTTCGAAACTATTTGCCATTGTAAGATTATATTTTGTAATACATCAAAATCTTGTGTAGTTAAGCCCATATTTGAACGATTATAGGAAGCGATGTCTATCCTGGACCGTCTGTTGTGTTATCCTGAGGAATCCAGTAGTAGAAAATGATGACGTAATGGATTGCTTTTGTTCCTTCATTGAAGACACGTTTCTCATAATTTTTGGCATGGAAGGCAGCTGAAAATTCACAGCTTTCAGTACAGCTTTCAGCACAGATAAGAAAATGCTCATTACAATTTTAGTTGTTTGTTGTATAGCAATACTGGGTCGGTCTAGATATCCCTTATGAACCCTCATTCTTGAACTCCCAATAAATGTTTATAAAATGCAAAGTATCATCGTCGCAGTTATGAGGCCAAGTTAAGCGACTAAAGCTAACGAGTATATCCCGGCCTTGTGTTTGACGACGTATTAAATGTGTTGGTGAATCTCTCGTTGAATGGGCTCCCAGCGCGGAGCAGCGCGTATTGAGAGGCTAGCGGGCCGCTCGCTATCCCTCGCGCAGCGCATTCGCTTCACAGCAGCGGCGATTCCACCCGCGGCTGCGGACGCCCGCGCCCGCGCGCGCGCTGGCGGGCGGGCTTTGACGACGCCCCTGCCGCGCGGAGGGCGCTGGCGGGGCGGCGAGGGCCGCGGGGAGGAAGGGCGGGCGCAGCAAACAGCGGCGCGCGGCGCGGCGTCTTGGGAGGCGGCGGGGCCGCTTGTTTGCGGACGCGCGCCCGCGGGAAAAAGAGAAAACCTGGCGGCGGGCGGCGCGTGGACGCCGCAGCGGCGGGGCGCGGCGGCGCGGCGGGGCGGAGCGGGGCGAGGACGCGGATGGGGACGGGGACGGAGAGGGACGTGGCGCCTCGGGAGCGAGACGGGCGTCGGGAGCGGCCGGCGCAGGCGGGCGGGCGAGCGGACGGGGAGGGCCGGCCAGCCGCGCGCTGAAGTTGGCGGGGTCACGTGCTGTAATGTATTCTCCTTAACTTAGTGGTGTGCAAATAGTCGTACATCAGACAGGAAGGGCGGGAGGGAGAGAGGAGAAGAGGCGAGGGAGAAAGGGGACTCTGGCGCGAGGGGGCGGGGCGAGACGGGGTGGGGCGGGGTGCGGCGGACGGGGCAGCGCCGGCCGCGGGGGCGGCGGCGGAGGCGGCGGTGGCGGGGGGAAGTCCGCAGGGAGATTTCTGGAACTGCCCGCACATGTAATTTCACGCTGTCTTGCGTTTGGTTTCTAGTATATTCAGGCGCGCGCGCCTGTGTGCGGGCGCGGGGCAGCGGCGGCGGCGGCGACGGCGGCGGCGGTGGTGGGCGGGCGGGCGGGCGCCGCGGAGTATTATAGTGAGCTAAACAAGCAAAGTAGCGGCGGCGGCGCCGGCCGAGTCGGACAGTGGGAAAATGAGGATCTGTTGGCCACTGCAGGGAGCCCCGGCGCTGCCGCCGCCGCCGCCGCCCGAGCCCTGCGCCTGCCGGGATGGGGGCTTTGATTAAAGGCACCCCTCCTCAGGCCCCCGCCGCCGCTGCCGCCGCCCGCCGCCTGTCTCCTGGCCGCCGCGGGCGGGATTACAAGCCGGCCACCGCCTCTGTCTCCGCCGCCGCCGCGTCCGCCTCCGCGTTCTGCCCCTCTTTCGCCACGCTCTCTCTCTGTCTCCGCTCTTCGCTGCCGCGCAGCGCCCGCCCGCCCGCGGTGGCGGCGGCGGACGGCGGGCGGCGATGGCGGCGGAGGCGAGGCAGGAACTGGGACAGCGGCCGACCGTGGAATGCGAGCGGCCGCCGTCCGCGGTTCGATGCCCGGCGCGGGCGGGTTGGCGGGCGGGCGCGCGCTCGCCCCGGGGCCCGGCGGCGCGGCGCGGCGGCGCCCCTGCGCGCGGGCGATGGGCCGGAACGGTGCGCTCCGCCTCCGCCCCGCGCGCGCATCGCCTGCGACGCCACGCCACGCGAAGCGCGCGCGCTCCGGCCCTGCCGCGTAGCTGGGAATGGCTTTGTCCTTTTGAGCGCAGCGCTCAAGTCGGGCTTTCCTCTGACACATTCAGTTACCTCTCAATGGAAGATGGATCTTTGCGCGATAACTTAGCGTGCGCTAAAGCTGAGTTGCCAAGATTCCTGCGAGCGATGTTTATTACTCTGATGAACAATGTGGCTATTGGTATGAAACGTATGTGTTTCATTGAATGAACAAATTACGAGGCAGATGTCTTTTTATTGGCTGCGTACCTAGTAACATTTGCAATTTGATAGAAATGTTCGTCTAGAAATACAGCTATTATTTAATGTTAATTTCAGAGCTATTTAAACTCATAAAAATATTAATATCTGCATGATTTTTATTTGAAAATGCTAAATGAACTCATTTGGACGGAACATACATAGGCACGGTACTGAACAACAATGTTATGTGTTAATACATTTAAGTTGTTCCGTATTAGAATCCTTGAAGCCCATTAGCAACTGAAATTCTTCAGCCTTTTCGTAGAGTACGTGAAGATATCCGTCAATCAGCTTTGATGTGACTCGATCCTTGCGTACTTTCCTAGCCCGACTCCCAATCTCCAGGAGGCAACCCGGCGGGCGCGCGCGGGGCGCTGTGTCCAGCGGAGGCGCCGAGGTGCCCGTCCTTCGACACGGTCCCCCGGGACCCTCCCGCCTGATGCATAAATTCATTTCCCTTCTCTCCGCCCTCCGCCCAATAAGTCCATCTTCCCGAGCTACAGCGGTGTCCCCTTCGCTGATACTTCTATCGTTGTTTCTCGATGGATCTGTTTGACAGTAATACTCTTGTGACGTGTTCGTGCTCGTGTGAAAAACATGTTACGTGTTTGTATGCATTTTGTGAAAAAAAGAAATTTTACTTAACTTATTCTATCAACGATGTAATTGTAATAACTTTTCATGTTATACATTGCGATAATGACTGAACTACTATATGAAAATATATTGTTATCGTTCACTCAGTCACGTTCGCTTTACAGGGCAAGCCAATAATATAAGACATGTATACACGAAACCATGCAAATTCGTGCATATGTTGAGTACTAGCGTGCACATGGTCGGTGATGTATGTCCAAAATATGGCTCGAGTTTCGATGGAGAGATGTGATACGCGTGTGCTTTCGGTGCTTACTTTACGATCAGGAACTCGTAGGTGTTGTGCCATATGAGTCAGATTAATCACCACACCGTTCTTTTATCGTATAATGATCAAAATATATTATGCAATATTGATATTTTATTGAATTATCACCCTCAAGGCATGAATGTGTCTCGATATCCTTTGTTATTAACGTAAACTGTGAAGTCTTTCTGCATTATGCCCTAAAATAAAACAGGTTTCGGTATAATCCATAAATCAAGAAAACTACGCATGCAATTATGTTTCCTAAAGCTGGCATTGGCCTACGTTACCTACCTCGCTTGGACGATGGTTCTTATCTGAGATAATTGGTGTCTGCATATTTAATCCAGTTTCATTGAGAAACTAGTTCATCATGGTTATTCTCCACTTTTGAAATAAACCCTACTGATGCAAAAATGGAAGTCCCGTTTTGTAAATATAGCAAAAATGTTAGAAATTCAGGTTCGGTTATGCTCATGAGACCGTTATTATTTACGAAGGCCAAGGAAAATGAAAACTGTTCTTGAAAATCAAACGCTTTTTTAGTGAGTTCTTGAATCAATGTGTGAAAATATGGCATTAAAAATATTAGACACATGTGTTACCACAAGGAGAAGGCAAATTGAGTCGAAAAAACTCCTTAAGAATCGGAATTTGGAATTGTCAATCCTCTGCTAAAAACGCCACGTCTTTTAAACTCGGACTTTGAACACCTTTCATTTACATATCCAACTTCTGGAATCAAGGGTACATCCATATCCTAAAAGTTGTAAATGACTCTTTTCTGATTCGAACGTAGCGATTTCATCGTAACCTAATGGCACATTGATATTTACAGAAAACATCACATAGTTTGTACAAAAAAATCACCTCAACCTTATGAATAATTGAACTTAGTCCCATTCTTCATGATCAATAGATAAACGTGATTGAACAAATTTTGCTAACAAATCAGTTTGTGGGTAAAAAGGTTAATAAATTGAAATATTTGTCTCGTATGATGGTGCAATTAGTGCGAAAGTGGTGGAAAAAGTAAATAAATTTTAAGTACCCAGCTTTTGATGTCAACCGCGTATTGAATTGTAATATTTATAAATTGCAAGGCTTTTCAATTGTTTGTTAGATACTTTCCAAAAATAGTGTAATGTCAACGTTTCTATACGAGTAAACAAGATTGTTAAAGAACGTTGTCACAATCATAATTGTTGTCCTTGTGTGGTGTCTTCACTGTACGATTTAAAGAGTAAATCATTTGATCTTCTGAGCACCAGTGAACATTGCATCATTTAATTTGAAATTTTGACTTTTTTTCATTCAGGTAGTTTTGCTGATAAAGCTGTGGTTATCCTTCCGTAATGATCTCTTGGAGATGAGGAAACGTTATTTACTGCGTGTATGCAAAGTAGGGTTAAATATAATTTCCCAGGAGATGAATTCCAAAGGTCTGATTGAAATAGGATAAAAATTGGAGATTTTTTTTTCACACATACCTTTATTTTTTTAACGTAAAAAATGTTGCTCTAAACGCTATTAGTTGTCCATCTGAATGTATTCGTCTCCATAATGACCGTTCGTTCATTCGCAGAGTATCGTTTTAATATTTACTGGTAATTGTAATATTATACGATGTGTATTGATATAATAAAAAGTGGTTTTTATTACATTAATTATATTTGATGTACGTAACAACGTCTGTAATGTTCATTTTTCATAAATGAATGTCTTTTCAAAAGACAGCCGGTACCATTGCAATCCGCTGAGCCACTCAAGTCATGTTTTTGAGCCACTCAAGTCAAAGAAATAGACTCCTTTTATTTCTTGTTCTCATTAGCGCGTGGTATAATACTTTGAATTCTTTTTAATCCGAAGTTCAAGGAAAACAAAAACTTTCCAATTAACAATCCAATGTATATTTTAGGAAATAAAACATTTAGTTAATGCACTTAAAGAGTTTCATTTTTGCGAAAATTAAGCAATAATACGTTCGATTAATTGATCAATTTTCGTTTTCAGCGTTGTGAATATTGTCCAAGTTGTTATGGTCTCTTGAGCAAAACACGTTTATTCCTCCTGAGTTGGAAGCGTGTTTTTGGTAAGAGTTTGAAATTCGTCTAAAATTCTAGGTTCTTTTCTTTAAAATTATTGAAATTTCGATTTCGGGGTCTCAGATTCTGCCGTTGAAAAATTCGAATTAAAAACTTGCTTCACTTTACAAGGGGCCATAATTTTGTCGGAAGAACTCAATATTTTCAACTATGGACGATCCATGGTGTGGTGGTATTACTACTGTGGGAGCGGAGTTTGACCTCCGTTCCATGGGAGTGGAATTTGTTGACGGCAGGTTTCCTCCGGATTCTCCCGTTTCTCCTGCATCTCATTCACCATTTTCCCATCTTCATGGCATTTGCTCACCTTATTATCATTATTACATCTCAGAAACCTTACCTCAACACGTCAACGCCTTACCGGGAGAGCCGAGTACATGTTAAGACCCGGCTTCGGAATTACATCCATTGGACCATAAATTCACGCCACACGATAAACAAAATGAATTCAAATTATCGAGTATCGAATTAACTCGAGCCCAGTGTGCTTCGCAATATTTTCCTACGGGCGCGGGGCGGCTCGAGTTGCGCTCTTCCGTCGACCGGCTGCCCCCTCCCCTCCTCTTCACGGCCTCGCTCCGTCGCGTCGGACCGCGGGCTGCACTCTGCCGCCCCCCTCGCGCGCACTCGCCCGCCCGCTCTCCTCGCCCCTACGAGTGACGTCACCGGAAATCGGCGCTCGTAATGAAATTGTAAATTATAATGGAATCGATGGAGCGCTCGTTTCTTGTTTTGGAGCGGCGCGGCCTCGATGAGCCGTTTCCGCCGCCCCCGACGCTCGCGCCGCGCCACCTAACGGTGCGTGCGCGGGCGCGCGCGCTCACGCTCGCCGCCCGCCGCCGTCTACCGATTGGGTGCGCCGCGCCGCAGCGGGGCGCTACACTGCGCTGCTTGGGACGGAAAACACAAGCGGAATCGGAGCAGAATTATGCGAAGGGCACTCGCTGGACCCGTGCGAACATTTCGCTCGTAGTAAATCATTGTTTTCAAAGCGAACGTGGTAGCTTCATGCTTGAAGACATCTTCGAACGTTTCTGATAGCCTGCGCTAGGGAGTGGAGTGCCCTCCAAAATTGTAATAGAACGACCAAAAAAGTTTCATGTCGTAGATTTTAGCACGAAAATAATTCGTGTTCAAAGGCGTGCAAAGCATTATTATGGGCTCTCTGGGCCTCCTTTTTTTGTTTACAAACTACATGTGTTATTAGTAAATAAATAATAAAACATACTATAGAATTAATACAATTAGAAATATAATACCCCAATTAATAAATACAATTGATACCACGAGTATGATGAACCATTTACACGGTTTCCAGAAGGTTTGAATAGCCTATTCTAGAAAGATCTGTCAATTTCCCAACGTGTCGGCCTGAAAAACGAAACGATCATATTTATGGAATGGGGATCAAATATCATACTTACGGAGCTAGAATATTTCATTAAGTAGGGCTACGAGACACCTTTGGAGCATTGCAGGGGAGTCACAGCCCCCTGTACGAACGCCTATGCTCGTGTCCCTTTCGAAATGCGAAAATCTTATTTTAAGAACAGGACGTATCGTTATCGAATTATTCACCATGTAACGTGTACGGCCTCGTCATGTGCATTGCGGGTTGCACGTGCACCTGTGTTTTCTCCCATATCATAATTTGTTAATTTAATAGGTTTCATCTAAAATCTGTTTGATGATTGGGGGTAATTCCCTCTCAGAGCAGAGCACACTTACGGAAGTTTTATCAATAGTACAATACTATCATCTAAAGAGTGCTAAAAGGCGTTTGGAGTTTCAGGAACCGTCTAAATAAAGCAGGCAGCGGATTCTAATCTCGCAACGAGCATTGATATTTTCATTTTCTGCCATATGATGAGGAAATATAAATTACGTATTTCATGTAATTATCTAATATATTCTCATATATTTCGTAATTGTCTAGCAATGAAATGCGGTTCCTTCTTACTAGTACCCAATATTCTGGCACCACCAGAAAAAAAAGAAGTATGATATATTTTCCTATGTGTATCGTCATGAATTCTAGGTATATATCTTTGGCTCCAGTCATTAGTAAGTTATAAGTAAGTCACTAGCGTCTGGATCACTTTCAGTTAGTCACTAGGATCTACTAGTGTTTCTGATGAAAACATCCAAAGTAGATACTATTATTATTGGTAGTTGGTAACCGAGACTTAGCAGCTCCCGTGGTATAGCTCCCGTGGTATAGTAAACTGGAAGTTTGCATAATGTATTTTTTGTGCGTAAATGTAATCAAACACCTGCTCTAGTAATGAAATATTATGCAGCACTCGAGTACCATCACAGTTCTTGCAAACGTGAGAAAGCGTAAAAAGGCGGCGGGAAGGGATGGAAGAGCGCGGTTGATGCAGGGAGCGATGGCCTCAGCGATACTTTGTTGGGCGAGCGTCGCTCAAGAGTTACATCACCGGTGACGGGAAATCATTCTCTCGGCGCCGTTCCTCCGCGCGGCGACGTGCCTCCGCACAAAGGCAACTATTCCTCAATGGGAGGGGACAGTTCGCGCCCTTCGCAAACTCACCGTACGAGGGCTCCCCGCGCCCGCATGCCCTGCCCCACCTTGAGGGCCTCGTCCCCTTCCACCCCATCCCCCGGCCTACCTCGCCCCTCTCCGCTCCCCTCCAGCCCGCTCCGCTTCTCCCTATCCCGCCTCTTGACCGCCAGATCCCACCCTTCCGCAGTCCTCACCGTCCCGCACCGCTCCACCCCACCCAAACTCGTCCCATCCCGTTTCGCCGTTTGCCGTCCCGATCCCCCCCCGCCGCTGTTTTCTCCGTCCCTCCCCGCTACACCCCACCTCTCCCAACCCCTTCCCGTTCCATCCCGCTGCGTCCCAACACGATCCCATCCCACCGCGGTCCTCCGGTCCGCCCCGCTCCACAACACCCTCGCTCCATTCCACTCCACCCCGCTGCTTGCTGACTCTATCCCCACCCCACCTTACTCCTCCGGTCCTCTCTGACCTGCCGCGCCCCCTTCTCGCATCTACCTGTCACCCCGGCGCGGCCCGGGCCCTCCATAACACGAGAGAAATGAGTCTCGGTTGCGACGCCGCCACCGCCTCCGCCGTCAAGGGGCGCCGGAAACTCGCACGAACTTCCGGCCACCGACTGCGCTCGCAGGCTGCAGTTGTCGGACGGGCCCGACCAGGCTGGGCACTCCTGCCACGTCTGCCACCTTTGCAAAGCAAGTAGCCAAATTTTGGGATTGGAAAGCCCAGAGATGTAGTGGGCCTATATCAATAATATCATATAAAATAATTTTGAAAATTGTCAATAAGGGATTTCATTATATTCATCACCACCACCGTAGTCATCGTCATCATTGTTGCTACTTCATCAAAAATAGTAACACTTTTTCTGTTATTACTTCATCTTAACGATTTGTTCTCTTCGTTTCTTTATTTATTCTTATTCCATTCAATTTTCAAGAAATTTTATTATTTTTTTTATTCGGTGAAAATATCTTCTCAGTTGCTCCAGTTACTCTTGAATATCTTATTATTTTTTAATTAAAAATGTTTTCACCAAATTGCAAACGGATTTCATTGTCAATGCAGATAGTATGCAAACCTATTGCGAGTTCAACTTGGACCCGATATAAATCTGTCGCCGCATCATTGTTGCCTGTTGTGCGAACAATGAATAGGTACCAATCGCGAAAGATTTACTTCGGCTTCTCAAGTGACGCGTTCCTCTGCGTGCCTGACTTTAATTAATGAATCTCATTGTAGAAATTCCATTTCATTAAGATGTTACATTGCAGACAACTCTGGTAGTGCATAACCTATCTTCCATTGGCGCATTTGAATGTAAAAATGTAAATTATAACTGAATATGCACCTTTAGAGTTTTCCTCTAAATTTTAACATTAACTTTTAATTAAACGCATCATACAATTTTGCTCTTATTGTTAGGCAATCTCATTTAATATTTATGCTGTGACCATGAGTGAGCAGCATTGCAGAGAACACTGACGTGCAATGTGTTGGTTGCAATTACAGCAAATATCTTTTCCGTTTGTAATTATTATTGGTGTTGTACATTTCCTGCATCAGTATTAGCTTTTTTTTGTAAACGGTTACGTCAGACGGCAACTGACTTCTTTCGCCTTCCTCACGTTTGTAATTTTAATTTTATTAGAGACAGGTAATGGACGTAGCGTGACGTGCTTTTAGCGCTACAATGCTACCTTCATGAAAAATATTACACTATAAAATTCCAACTCTACATCACTCACACAACATAATTACCGGAATGAGCGCGCGTTCATTACCGTTTGATGGGCGCGCAAGCAGACAACGCCTGATTTTTGCTTCCTCCCTTGCGCTGAAGCAGGCTCCGCCGGGGAGTCGTCAAATCGAGGCAAATAAATTTCCTTTCGCCCGCGAAGAATGGCAGGAACGTGAGCTACAGAGCACTTGAGCCTTTCACCGCCGCACCGCGCCGCGCCGCGCCGCGCCGGTCGCAGAGCGCCTGCTTGCCCCTCCCGGGGGAAACCCCGCCCTGCACCCGATCGACCTCTGCACCCGCGCGCGCCGCGTCGCCCAGCGCCGCTCCGCCCAGCGCCGCTCCGCCCAGCGCCGCTCCGCCCAGCGCCGCTGCGCGCCGCGCTGCACCGCGCTCGACGCGAGGCCTTGGGAGCGGCGCAACGTGCGGGCCACGCCGCCGTTGCCGCACAGAGGGCCGCAGCAGTGAAGCACCGGGAATATTATTTGCGATGATTGTTGTTTGATTACTGATACCGTGATACTGATTACAGATCATCCGAAACCATTTCCTCATGCATCCTGGTTTATTTCAAACTCAACTGCACAAAGAATGAATTTACCTCCTATAGTTCACCATATTGCGCTCCTATCTAAGAATTTCTTCTCCAAAATAAACTCAGTAACCCAAGCAACCAATTGCGACGTAGCCACCACCTACCAGCTCCCAACTAGATAGATAATAGATAAAATAGATACCCATTAGATTCATTCCTCAGCACATTTTCAGACCTGAATAAATGACATAGGTGCTCTGTGAATTTCCTATTCATGTGTAGTTAAATATAATTGTAAGATTAGCATTTAAGTTAAATATAAGTCGGAAAAAATGCATATGATGTAATATATATGTATATATATATATATATATATATATATATATATATATATATAATACTCCATTCATTAATGAATGTATATTAAAAAAAACATGATTCTGGGCACGTCAACTGGTAAGGTCATCCGTCCCGTAGGTGTAGTGAATGTTTTATTTCTCGGGAGGTGGCGGTGATCTTACCCCGCTGATTGGCGACATCTGGCGCCGACCTACGTCGGCTTGCGGGGGTTTTCCCCAACCAGCCCTCCAGCATGTCACCACCCCAGCCGGAAAAAGCTCTAAGCTCCACACTGGTCCGTCGACAAGTGTACTAGTATAGTGCGTGTTGGTGGAAGTGTGTATAAGAAGAGGTGATGACAGTACGAGGAAGAGGAAGAAGAGATCGCGCACGGTCCGTTAACCGTTCGTTAGGGCACCCCGGCATTCGCCTGGTGTTGATCGCAGAAACCTCGGTAAACTACTGATCAGAGGAGCCCGCCATTAGAATTCTCCTCCACACAGCGGCTGAATTTGACCTAGCTTTCTATTTAGTGTCGAAAATCCTGCCACCGTCGGGCTTCGAACCCTAGTAGTTTGCGGTCAGAGGCACTGCAATGACATCATCTGTTGACCTGATCCACCTTTGCCGGTTTTACGTTGATTGCTTTGATTGCAGATGCGTCAGTAGCTTTTTGAAAAATAAAGCACTCGGCATTTGGTAACTGCTGAGTCAACTCCAAATCTACTTATACTTGGGTTTTATTTTTTGGCGCGTGGGGGCTTCTCTTCAGGATGGAATATCTCTCGGTATTTCGCGTCGTTCTAGGTCGTGCCGCTAGAAGTCGCATGTCGTCAGAATTGCTCGATACAGTCGCGATCATGAGACACCCAGCGGCACGACTGAGAACGACGCGAAATACCGTGAGATATTCCATCGTGAAGACACGCACCCCACGCACCAAGAAATAAAAATCCAAGTATAGTTAGAAAGTGGTAGTAAGTTTATAATACTATACTAATACCGAATATTTGTATAAGTAGTAAGTGTTGTGCGTGTTATATCTCGGGAACTGGCGACGTTCCTTCCTCGAAACTTGAGATCTGACGCCAAGCTGCACGTCGGTTTGCGAGGTTTCACACTGTTCCTCCCCTCTCTCCCCATCCCAGCTACATCAGCGGGGTATCGCCTTACGCTGACTAAATTATTACGTTTCAGACTAGTCACCCGGCGGGTGTGGTACTATGTAAGTGAAGGTGTGTGTAAGAGGAGGTGATAGGGCAAGGAAGAAGAATCGCGAGAGGTTCCTGGCTCTTTTCTTAATAAATTGATACGGCATTCGCCTGATATAAATAGAAGAAACCGTCGAAAACTACTGAATAGAGCAGCCGACTGCTAGAATTCTCCTCTAGACTGACTGAATTCGACCCAGCTATAGTTGGGTTTTTATTTCTTGGCACGTGAGGGCCTGTCTTCACGATGGAATATCGCACGTTATTTCGCGTCTTTCGCGGTCGTGCCGGTAGATGTCCCATGATCGCCAGCACTGCTCGACGCGGTCGCGATCATGCGACATCTAGCGGCACGATCGAGAAAGACGCTAAATGCCGTGAGATATTCCATCGAGAAGACAGGCCCTCACATGCCAAGAAATAGAAACCCAAATACAGGCCGGATAGCTAGTGTCGAGAAACGAAACCTGTGACATCCTGAACATTGATGCTGCAGAGGAAATGTATTGCCACTGAGCTATCTCATCCGATCAATATTAATTAATTGATAAGTGTAACTATCTCACTTGTAGTAATCTAAAATCGCAAAGCAAGTCTGGAGAACATTTTCGAGAGCATATTCTTGGGAAAAAGAAGGAAAATTTCTGATATACACGGTAAATGTGGTGAAATAAACTCACTATTTTCATACGAAAAGAAGTGCAGGGAATTGGGACTGTAATTGGAAAGACAAGATATTTGGACTTGAAGTTGATGATGAAGTTCGCCTATTTGTGGGTAGAAACGTAATTTATTTCCTGGAGAAGACAGTTTTTATTCTAAAGGAATGGAAAATATGTTTCAATATACATTGTTATTATATTGTAAAGTAAATGGTTTGGTTATGTAAGAACTGGTAATACATTGTAAGGCAACTGGCAACATATGGTTACATGTAGAAATTATGTAAGTTTCAAAAAATCATGGATTTGTAGTTTAAGAACCCTATTAAGAAATTTAAGAACTGCTGAAGTATACTTAATTTATTTAAGGGGTTTACTTTTTCTATGAGAATAATCAGATACAATATACGCCTACAGCTAAGTAAGAAAGCTTTGTAAGTACAGACACTGTTCAGGTTGGTGCCGGAGTTTTATACGCCACTCATTTGCGTGGGATAAGTCCCTTGTGAATTTCACTGGAATAGTATACCACGACAAAGCCGAGACCTTACTGCAGTCCATCTGGGCTGAACAACCCGAGAGTCAAGGGCACCACCTCACAGCGCTTACTTGGCAGTATCGACATTAATGACACCGATACATTGCACAACTGGACGTGAGTTTTCAATTCCCCACCAAGGCTTTTATTCGTGTGATCGAGGCTCCGACCCCGTCCACGGAGAACGCCAGGTCCAGTTACAGTCTAGAAAAGTTACACATATGCGCGTTCTTTGGACCACTGTGAGAGGCCGCCGCCGCCGGTCGAGCGCAACGCGTTGCAAAGCCAGATAAGGAGGCCTGGCGGCGCGCGTATCGTATGACAGGAGGGCGCGCGCGTTGCAGGATCTGCCGTGCCCATCGGTCGCGGCTGCTGAACTCCTGCCGAGCTGCTCTGGGAGTCTTAACCGGCGAAATAGGGAACGTGTTAATGCCTCCGCCACGAAACGTCACAACATATCACCACAATTAATTCCACAGATGAAATCATTGGTCGTACATTGGTAGAATTGAAACCTGTTTGTAATGTTGCCAACTTGCAAAACACCTACCTTGAAAATTTTGCGGTGTCAGCAGATTTGTTTGTAATCGGTTGTCGTTAATTTTACAATAGAATAAATACATAACGCAGATTGACAGACAAATTCATACAAAATATGAGAAGGAACGTGTTCAAAGTAAGATTATTAGATTTTCTCGGAATACAAAGCAGAATGTATCTGGGACTTTTGCCCTCATATTGACAACTTCATCGTAACTTGTTAAGTGCAGGGCGCGTTGGTGTCTGAATGCTTTCTTCTTTTTAAACGCGTTGTCATTCAAAGTGCAAACAATAGGCCGAATAGTGGTCTTGGAGAATGATGTGAGAAAGCCTTGGGCAACTGTTATATTACTCGCACTTCTGAGGAATAATGTGTTTGTGGGTCAGGTTTTGAAAAGTGATTCAAGGGGTCACAAGGCACCGTTTTATTCATTTCCTTTTTCTTCTCTAATAGTATATTTGCCCAAGTTTCCTCAACTATTGTTATTGATAACTGATAAGTTACCTACATACGTAAAAAAATAGTGATTCAGAGGAGTGCATGCACTGAAATTTGAAGAAAGACAGGTAGAACTTGGCCCTTTGTTTTAACAAGTGGGACCCATCCCCTAAAAAATACTTTGGACCTCTTTTGGCTATTTCATGATGAAATGAAAATTTGAAATTGCAAGAGAGGAGATGAAAACGTTATCAGGATTAGAATGTTGTATGGGTTTGTTAATTGAATATCTCGGGAAACTGATGTCTTAATTCTCTTGATTTCATAGAGTAAAGATGTGATTAACAGAAAAACGAAAACATTAACAGTTTTCGAATCCGAGTTCCTTCAAAAAGTCCTTTCCTTCCCAATTATGTCTTGAGTTATTGCAATGTTTGGTTAGCGAAAACTGAAAAACTGGCGAAAATATCAAAACACAGATGGGAAATGATAACCACAAGAAGACCTATTCGTTCGGCATAAAATCCAAAGGGAGTAAATGGATTCTGTACAGTTGTATTGCCACGAGTTTCAAGATTCTTCTCGAGAGTGAAAATTCGGGCCATTTTCGGATCTTGCCCAGGGAATTTTCCCCAACTGCCCACGCCATATGTCGAATACTGTGCTGTACCGCCCTCACCTTGCGGGTTGAAGTTTCTTCTCGACAATGAAATTCGGGTCATTTACGGGCTTTGTCCGGTCAATTTTCCTGAAGGAACTAAGCGCAGTGTCCGCGCCATGGGCCGATCGCTTCGCTCTGTCCCCGGCCTCGCAGATTTGAACATTCCTCTCGCGAAATTCGGGGTGATTTAAGGGCCTTGCCTCAGGACTTTTGCTGAAGCAACTAATGGAAGTACCCGCGTCGCGGTACGCTGTGCTGTGCAGCCCTGGATTCGCGGGTCTGAAGATTCCTCTCGAGAGTGATTTTCGGACTTTATCCGTGGAATTTTCCCGTAGCAAGTGTCGGCGCCGTGGGCCGCTCGCCGCGCCTCGCGGGGCCGCCTCCGAGTGCCGCCTCCTCGCCGCGCCGCGCCGGGGCGCCGCGCCGGGGTCCCGGCTGATCCGCGCTGCGTGAGGGCCGCCGCGCCGCTGCATTGATGCCGTAATTATTCGCTTCGGTGAAAGGCGACGGCTCAGGATCAGCATAATCCCGGTCTACGTAGTCTTGGCCGGGATGGCTACGAGAACAATGTGCCAACATTATAAACCGGCTACTACTCCATGCTAATAAACACACCAATTCTGCTAACGTCCTTTCAATTACGTATAGTGATCAAATACGGGATGGTGTTATTAGTTTTATAATGACCGAATTTGACATTCCGGGTGAAAGTTCTGACGGACATTGCCCTCTGCTGCCATACGTCGCGCTCCCGTTGTATGAATTATGTGCATTCGATTATTACTTTCTGTTATGTGCACCGTACAGAATGCATCACATTTGTGTGAAACATTGGAGGATATATCTTTACGAATATGTCCGCTTCAGAATATTTATAATGTATTTTACACATCCTGCATGGCGTCTGGTTGGCGAGATCTTCCGCTTGTCAGTCGTTCCACCTGTCCGTGAATATCCGATCAATATCCTGAGTGCAATATTCCCCGAACTAGGGGATATGTGGGAGGCATGTTTCAACCATTTGCATATAAACAGCATAGCGTAGTTACAGGGACGTAGTTTATGATCCATACGACAATGGAATACATTTAACGTATTGGTTCATTGGTAAATTCTTGCATTTGTTGGTTATCCTTCGTGTTGTTTCATATTCTTGTTCCGCATTTGAAAAGAGAGTATCTTCCTTGAGGTGCATGGGAAAGCGATGAGGTGTTAGTGCTTGAATTCAGTTTTGTTTACAAAAGTTTCCGTCTCCAGTAAGAGAATGATTTCCTAGTAGTACTGTAATAGTAAATAATTAATAGTTTTTGGTAATGTTTATGTCTTATGTTATGAAAACTGGGCTGAAATTAAAAACACAGTTAAAGTATTCCTCTATGTCGTTCTAATTCTAATACTCATTTACGAAACCTGTAATTGTCAAATGTTTTAAAAGCAGACCAATTAATTTCAAATTTATTACAAATTGAGTCATAATATCGTCGAGTACGTTGATAATTTTAAAACACAAAACGTCCTAAACACTGAAAATCTAATGGAACGTGAATATAATTCCTTAAAAGTTTTCCGAGGTCAACCAAACTATTGAAATGATCACTTCCGTCTGCTGCAGCATCTATCACCTGCATGCATACTGGGGGCCCTCATTCGACTTATTTAGAATACTCACTTGGAGCTTCGCGATTCTCTCTTAACGCCTTTCCGTGCCTCCATTAGTGTCACCGGGTGTGTTTATGTAGCAGGTTACCCCGGTTGTCGGGAAGGATGTTTCTCACTACGAACGAATCAACGAAGAAAGGAAGCGCTATAATTTTATCGAGGAAACTGTTACACGCTTTCTCCCTCCACTACGTCAGAACTATTCTTTTAATTGTATTTAATTACACGCGGCGGTGTATTATTTGTGTGAGGGTGGAATCGTCCTGGGGTGCAGGTGGCGTCTCCCCGCTCTGTTTCCCTCCCGCTGCTTGACCTCTTCCTCTCCGGATGGGCCCCCTGGCGGCCAGCTGTTGCGGCGCGACGTCGGTGGCGGCGCTGCCGTCGGCGCACAGCGCTTTCCTGACGGGGGAAGTGACATTAAGAGCCCGGTAAGGTGCGTTCGGGACGCCTCCGGTTCTGCGTCGCGGCGCGGGCCCCCCGACGCGAATGGTCCGACGACGCCAGAAGCTGGCCGCCGCGTCCGGTGGCCGGCGCGCGACGGAGCGGCGCGGCGCGACGCGGCGCGGTGCCCGCGCTGTGCCGGCCGACGAGGCGTTGAAATTGGTCGATCGATTGTGAAGTTAACCGATCGGGCAGAGTACACATTTAGCACACGCTCGCGCGTCACCTTTTGAAGATGCTGGAGAGTCGTGTTGTGTCGACGGAAGAGGTCTCAATGGCTTCGGGACGTTTACGGAGCGGCGGTTTTTGTTCAGGTTCATTACAGTCGAAGCGACTAGAAATCGAACCGATTTCTACTTAGAAATTGCGCAGTAACCGAACTGTGTCGTCGGATAATATTTGCGTCATGTGAATAACTTTTTCACATAAGAGTGTACTAGGAATAAATATTTAAGTGGATATCTAAAGAACGGGAGTATTTTTCACTTTATTTAAATCTGTTTTGCACTTTGCACTGATCTGTCGTGACGCTCTTCCGAATTCTCGTTCATCTGTCCATACATTCGCCTTCTTGCTTCTCTTTTTCCTTCATTCCTACCATATTCTCGTAATATTTTGAATTAATTGGTCTTTCCGTGTCAGACTCCTTTGGCTTTCTGTATGCGTGCAATACCTTTGTCATGCTACATGCACTGTAACGTACTAGATGGCCGACATCTTGCACGGCATAAAAGTCAACGCCTGCAGAGATTCCTACCCAGAAACATGCTTAGCACGAGGTTTGTTTACGCCAAAACTTTTTTTTAATCTTAAAATAGCCACTTCAACCACTTGAGGCACTTTGGCCAACTTCAAATTGTCCGAATTTTTACGATCGCACTTGTCGGTCTATTCTTTCCAATTTATTTTTCCTCAGGGTTCTTTGCGTTCGATAACGAGACTGTCATCTGTTCGACCCCCACGCGTTTGCCATCCTGGTGGTTCTCAGATGGCATTATTGGCCTTCTCTTCCGTCTTGCTCTTCGTGCACCTGCCCATTCATTCCCCTTCGTTCCTCTCTCCGCCGCGTCTTCATATTTTGAATGTATTGGTGTTTCCGTGTCAGACTTGATTTCTGTGTGCGTACAATGTGAAAGATAGTCCTTACAAAACACGCACGTCCCAAATTATAAACTAGAGATAAATGTTATTCATTTTCATACAAGTTAAGAAGAACACCAAATGCACCCGCATTAACAAATGCTTGTGCTCGGATGCAATTTAAGGAAGCTTATAAGAAAAGAAAATTGAGATATGGTATAAAGACAACACAATTCATAAACAAGTGAAATTATGCGATTTATTCGTTACTATTCAAACAATTCATCATCTCATCTCTAAAATAACATTGTGTATCCCACTCCAGGGGGTCGTCCATAAATTACGTAACGCTAAAGGGGTGGGTGTCGGAGGCAGCGTTACGTTGCGTTACATAGAGGTTCAAGCGCATGTTACGGGTGCGTTACAAGGTGGAGAAGGGGGTATTGAAAATACTCGAAATTTGCGTTACGTAGTTTATGGACGGCCCCTAATTAGATAAAAATTGAAAGAAAAGTCATGAGGTATTCACGCTCAGCATTCACACAATATCCACTTTCGCTTTATTAGTATCTGCTAAAACAAATCGAACCAAGAAACTATTTTTTTTATTCATCGTAATTTTGAGTCGAAAGATTTTATTCGGTTTCTGTGATGTTAACAAGAAGTAAACACAGAATTCAAAGGTTTCAAGCTGAACGACAGAATATAAACAGCTTTCATGCAATCGATCTGAACTCCCCCTTTTCGAGAATACATTGCAATATCTTTCATGAGAAGATTCTACCAGTAACCCCTGTGAAAGATACAAAACCCCTTTTACTTATTTTTAAAACTCGCGAGAGCGCTTGGCTCACGTCAGGACTCAGGAACGTTTCTGATTGGCCATAGCCACTTCGATCGCAACAATTATCCCCTAATCCGTTCTTGTCCTTAATACCGAGGCGCTTCCGTTCTTTTCTCGGCCGTCCCCGTTGCCACCGAAAGTCGGGCGCTCGGCGGGGGTCAGACGGCGATGCTCCTTTGTCCGCGGGGCAGCGGACGATCGGGGGAAGCGCGCGATTATTCCTTCGCTTTCCGCTTCCTTAATTGCCCCCCGCCCCGCGCGCCCCGCCCACCGCCCGCCACGGCGGCCCGCCTTGGATTGCCGCCTTCCTGTTGCCGCGGACGCCGCCGCGCCCCGCCCCGCGCCCCCGTGCCCCTTCCCGTTCCGCTTCTCCCGCTCACCTTCGGACGCCGCGCCGCCGCCCACGGCTCGCCCGCGGCCTTCCGGGCGATCTGCGCCGCCGCGGCCCCCGCCCAACTCCCTCCCCGGTCCCTGCCCACCGCTCAGCCACGGATACAGGGTGCTACTCGTGCAAGGCCCAGCACATGTTCGTTTTGTTCTGATGTGCTGTTGCAGCAGACGCCAACCTTTTGGACCTCACGATTCATTAATTACATAATTTTAAATTCTGAGGACTATTGATTTGAATCTTCTGGAAACATTTGAGCAATTGTAAAATAATTATCGGGGAACTTTATTTTATCTCTATGAAGCGCACTTATTTATTATTACATTTGTTTAATCGTAATGAAATATGTAAAGGTTATTTAACGAACGAGGAAGATCAAGTACTACTTGCGATTATAAGGTACTATTTCTAATTGTATCATAGCAATGTTATTGTTTTCTCAACCTTTAACTTCCTCCCGAAATGGCTGGACTCGTGCCTTCTTTTTTCTTTTCCTCGTGTTTTTTGCAAATGTTCCCCGTCCTGCGCCACTCATCCTGGAGTGAGGGGGGGTGATGGCCCTTTGCTCGAGCCCTGTGGGAGGCCCCAGGCGGGCGGAAGGCGCGGTTACGACTTCCGGGCGCCAGCAGCGACGCTTCCCGTCGCCGCACTTTCCTCGTACGCCGCCCGCCCCGCCCCTCCCCGCCCGCTCTGCACCTTCGGCGACCAGTGCGCTACCTGCGGAAGAGAGGCGGTTTCGACAAGCGACGAAACTACTGCACTCGTTCCGCGTCGTTTGCTATGGAAGCGTCTCTACTCATGCCTGCGCGCCGTGTCTCAGCGTTGCCACGCACGATGGTGCCCTAGGCTTCTTCTATGGCTTCCCCTCTAGGTTCCGGCACTGTGGTTAGGAGGTTCGTAATGGGGAAACAGCTAAGTCGTGTTGTTGTGCCAAGTTTCCGCGGCGATAGGAATCGAAAATTCTTCAACCAACATTTTTAGTGTTATTATAGTGTGTTGGAGAGATCGTATAGATTATCTTCAGTGATAGAACTCGACTAACACTAATTATCATTTGCCATAAACATTAAAAAAATATTCCTCCAATTAATGTCTTGTCCGATTGTTTAGAATTGGCTTTTTCGGCGTAATTGCTCGTAGCATTCTTACAATCATATTTTGCCAATCTGAAATTTAATTAACCGTACGACCTATAATACAAACTTCTGTCAAAAGGTTCATTGAAATGAGATGGCCTTAGAACTGCCGATCGCTGTCATCCTCATAGCAATAATTTCTTCTTGATTAATTCTCCACTGCTGCGAGCGGTGTGAATCTTCCTCGCATTAAAGGTGCAAATCAATTAGGTTTGTAGGTGGCCTCGCTTGCTTTATGTGGTCGTACGTAAAGTTACTATTGAAACGCTACTACCGAGAAGCGGCATTGCGTATTTGTGTTAGTGATTTAACCTCCCCGTCACGTTTCTTCGACTGCCCTCGTAGCGGCCATCCATCGGAATGGAGAGTATAACGTGCGCAGAGATTTAGTGGGGAAATGGGTGCGTCTTCATGTTCTTGTGAGATGTATGTAGCGCAGCAAAACAGGAACGGCGTCTCTTTTCCGGATACATGACGTGACACGACGTGCTTATGATAGAGTAATTTGGTATAAATCCAGATTTTTTTTCTTTTCATGTTGCTTTTTGAAAGTAAACAATCGTTTTATGTGGAGAATAATGTGCGAGAATGGTCGTTTATTAAGGGGAAATTTTATCAAGAAGTGACATTGTGACCGTTCGTGTAGGTCGGCCGTGGGGAAATTTCGTGGGTAATTTGGCTCTTGTTGAAATTTTGAAAAAAAACACAAAGTTGAAAGCCACAAACATTAATATAATTGAATCTCAAAAAAAAAGAAACACAAATTGCAAAATTACCTAACATGTACAGATAAACAAATGAACAAAGAAAATACAACACTGAACAGCGTAAAAAAAACTTTTTGAGGAAAAATCAACTGCAGAAATATGAATTTCAAAGTTGGCACAAACTAGCATCACAGCAACATCTTCTGTGACAAAAATAAATTGAAATCCAACAAATTGAATCAAAGATATCTCTGGGGAGATGAGTACACATAATAGTACATCAGAGGGTAGAGCACAGGCATTTCGGATGACAAAATGCCTCAGCACTTTCTGTTTACAAAATTGCAATTAACCCTTCCTCAACATACACTGCATTAGCATACATAGTAGTTTCTTGCAAAACAATTCACTTCAATTACAAAGACATATGTTGTGTACATTTAAAATGAATAAACATAGTTTTGAAAACACAGAATATTCAAAAGAAATTGCCAAAAAAAAACTAAACATGTGTGTTTACACCATAAATGTGAAACATTTATTACAACCTACACCTTTGGTTGAAATTAAAATTATGTTGTATTTTTTACTCAACAGGCATCCAAATTTCAATAAATATTTCAAGATATTTAAGTTCACTTAAATTCAACAGTTCATAGCAAATATACTTTTATAACCTTTTAATTGTTCATAAATAACCCAAATTGTTTTCTAACTTGATTTGGATTTTACACTATCATCAAAATGTTCTTTTTGATTTAAAGACAGAAACTGCACTTGTAGTGTATTAACATGACAAGATTCTATCATAAATAAGTGATGTTCTCCCCTTAGAAAGACACACTACTTCAAATATCTTTTGAAAATAGTCCACAATGATTATGGAAATATCAATGGTCGGGTATATCATACATTATGCAAGAGTGTTAATGGCCAAAAAAAATATTAAACAATCTGACAGTGAACTACAGGAAACAACACTTCAACCTGCATTCTACAGTCAATTGCTTCCAAATTCTCATTACTTTTTATAGTATCACATATAAAATTGTTTTGTCTTTAACACCGACCTTATTCGATGACCGTGGCGTTCGCCACCAGCGCACAACTCACAGCGAACTAATGCGGCTGCCGAACGCTCTGTCTTGGGCCTAAGCACGGGTTCTCTCCTGTAACCACGTCTTACTCCAAAACCAGATGCCTCCGTCGAACGCGCATCTGCGGTGTGAATTTAGCCACCACTGGGCCAAACCTCTTTCTCGCTAACTGGAGCTCGTGGCCCCACACCATCAGCTTCCAAATTCACGCTGCTACCTCACGCTGCCGCTTCTCGAAAACATTCTGCGCACTTTCCAGACACCGCCGTTACAACCCCTTCTTTTCCGCGTAGGGGAGGGAACAACTGTCTTCCCCCCGCCACCCTTATCAGCGACCGCTGATAAGGCGGACGGGTTACGTAATCGTGCGGCGAAGCACGCCAGACAAGGTCTTTCTTATCGCCAAATAGTGACTGAGCGAGCTCAGGATCGCTACATAGCCCCCCAATGAATAAGATTTTTTTTTCGCATCATCAACGTCTTGAATGGTAAGAAAAAATAATCTTGAAATTCAACGCCCTTCTTCCTTGCTGATGGTTTTTTTCTTTCATTTTTGTTAATCGTATCTTCAATGGATGTTAATAAGTTAGTAGAAGTAACACAGTTGATGTGAAGATCCGTGCACATGCTCGTCGTCTCTCTGGATTACAGTTTACAGTGTTGTCCAACGGGAATTATATAGCATTCCTAGATAGGTCAATCACCACTCCGTAGTCGTGCAGAAATCCATCCCTAATATGAGTGGATACAGCAATCCTTTGCTACTATGCAGACAACATCATACATCTTTAGGCCAATTGTCAACTGCAATAGGACCTGTCGAGATATTGGACGCGACCTCTCTTTTGTTCGCTCCAACAATATATGATTTGTGCATAGGGATGTTGCGGTATATTCGGATTCAATTTAGAGATTTCATTTAACAGATCTTCTACAATCACAGAGCATGTGCACCCTGTATCAACCAATGCTGAGATTTCTTTTCCTTCGCATATTATGTTGATCATCGGGCACCTACGTCTGGTTGCGTTGACACTGGTAAACGGCATCCTTTCAGATTCTGAGTATGGTTGCAAACACGTCACAGACTGTATCGTCACCTCTTCTACTTCCTTGATTTCTTGGTTTGTTTCGGGGTGACCACACGAGACAACACTCATTAGTTTAACCCTCGTCCAGGATCTTTTGAAGTAGATGGTGTTGGATTATCCTTGCCCATTTTCTGCTTCCCTTTTCTCGTTTGTACAGTAGTGCAGCTGCTTCGAGGGTGATAATAACCGATTTAGCAACTTTCGACGGAGTAGTAAGTGTCCTTCATGATCTCTGATATCGCGTGTAGTCTTCTACCACTTTTTCGGCACCTCCATTTCATATTAGTGCCAGAAGTTTGTATGATGGCTGATGATGAAAAATGCTTGCGGTTTGTTGTAGCTAGGCTTACACGACATTCATACGTTGCACCTACAGACTAACTGGTCAATAAACTTTCTGCGTCTATGGGCAGTGACTTGTTTAAGCAAATCTGAATGCCTATGGAAAATGTCTAATTATAAGGCAAACGGTTTCACTTCTGGATCGTGGGAGAGCATAATCTGAAGCTGTAGCTTTTCCG
>JAHLJT010004567.1:100131845-100260800 GCA_031308135.1 Acheta domesticus | reverse complement strand
GCAGGCTGCAGTTGTCGGACGGGCCCGACCAGGCTGGGCACTCCTGCCACGTCTGCACCTTTGCAAAGCAAGTAGCCAAATTTTGGGATTGGAAAGCCCAGAGATGTAGTGGGCCTATATCAATAATATCATATAAAATAATTTTGAAAATTGTCAATAAGGGATTTCATTATATTCATCACCACCACCGTAGTCATCGTCATCATTGTTGCTACTTCATCAAAATAGTAACACTTTTTCTGTTATTACTTCATCTTAACGATTTGTTCTCTTCGTTTCTTATTTATTCTTATTCCATTCAATTTTCAAGAAATTTTATTATTTTTTTTATTCGGTGAAAATATCTTCTCAGTTGCTCCAGTTACTCTTGAATATCTTATTATTTTTTAATTAAAAATGTTTTCACCAAATTGCAAACGGATTTCATTGTCAATGCAGATAGTATGCAAACCTATTGCGAGTTCAACTTGGACCCGATATAAATCTGTCGCCGCATCATTGTTGCCTGTTGTGCGAACAATGAATAGGTACCAATCGCGAAAGATTTACTTCGGCTTCTCAAGTGACGCGTTCCTCTGCGTGCCTGACTTTAATTAATGAATCTCATTGTAGAAATTCCATTTCATTAAGATGTTACATTGCAGACAAACTCTGGTAGTGCATAACCTATCTTCCATTGGCGCATTTGAATGTAAAAATGTAAATTATAACTGAATATGCCCTTTAGAGTTTTCCTCTAAATTTTAACATTAACTTTTAATTAAACGCATCATACAATTTTGCTCTTATTGTTAGGCAATCTCATTTAATATTTATGCTGTACCATGAGTGAGCAGCATTGCAGAGAACACTGACGTGCAATGTGTTGGTTGCAATTACAGCAAATATCTTTTCCGTTTGTAATTATTATTGGTGTTGTACATTTCCTGCATCAGTATAGCTTTTTTGTGTAAACGGTTACGGTCAGACGGCAACTGACTTCTTTCGCCTTCCTCACGTTTGTAATTTTAATTTTATTAGAGACAGGTAATGGACGTAGCGTGACGTGCTTTTAGCGCTACAATGCTACCTTCATGAAAAATATTACACTATAAAATTCCAACTCTACATCACTCACACAACATAATTACCGGAATGAGCGCGCGTTCATTACCGTTTGATGGCGCGCAAGCAGACAACGCCTGATTTTTGCTTCCTCCCTTGCGCTGAAGCAGGCTCCGCCGGGGAGTCGTCAAATCGAGGCAAATAAATTTCCTTTCGCCCGCGAAGAATGGCAGGAACGTGAACTACAAAGCACTTGAGCCTTTCACCGCCGCGCCGCGCCGCGCCGCGCCGCGCCGCGCCGGTCGCAGAGCGCCTGCTTGCCCCTCCCGGGGGAAACCCCGCCCGACACCCGATCGACCTCTGCACCCGCGCGCGCCGCGTCGCCCAGCGCCGCTCCGCCCAGCGCCGCTGCGCGCCGCGCTGCACCGCGCTCGACGCGAGGCCTTGGGAGCGGCGCAACGTGCGGGCCACGCCGCCGCCGCCGCCGCACAGAGGGCCGCAGCAGTGAAGCACCGGAATATTATTTGCGATGATTGTTGTTTGATTACTGATACCGTGATACTGATTACAGATCATCCGAAACCATTTCCTCATGCATCCTGGTTATTTCAAACTCAACTGCACAAAGAATGAATTTACCTCCTATAGTTCACCATATTGCGCTCCTATCTAACAATTTCTTCTCCAAAATAAACTCAGTAACCCAAGCAACCAATTGCGACGTAGCCACCACCTACCAGCTCCCAACTAGATAGATAATAGATAAAATAGATACCCATTAGATTCATTCCTCAGCACATTTTCAGACCTGAATAAATGACATAGGTGCTCTGTGAATTTCCTATTCATGTGTAGTTAAATATAATTGTAAGATTAGCATTTAAGTTAAATATAAGTCGGAAAAAATGCATATGATGTAATATATGTATATATATATATATATATATATATATATATCTATATATATATAATACTCCATTCATTAATGAATGTATATTAAAAAAAACATGATTCTGGGCACGTCAACTGGTAAGGTCATCCGTCCCGTAGGTGTAGTGAATGTTTTATTTCTCGGAAGGTGGCGGTGATCTTACCCCGCTGATTGGCGACATCTAGCGCCGACCTACGTCGGCTTGCGGGGGGTTTCCCAACCAGCCCTCCAGCATGTCACCACCCCAGCCGGAAAAAGCTCTAAGCTCCACACTGGTCCGTCGACAAGTGTACTAGTATAGTGCGTGTTGGTGGAAGTGTGTATAAGAGAGGTGATGACAGTACGAGGAAGAGGAAGAAGAGATCGCGCACGGTCCGTTAACCGTTCGTTAGGGCACCCCGGCATTCGCCTGGTGTTGATCGCAGAAACCTCGGTAAACTACTGATCAGAGGAGCCCGCCATTAGAATTCTCCTCCACACAGCGGCTGAATTTGACCTAGCTTTCTATTTAGTGTCGAAAATCCTGCCACCGTCGGGCTTCGAACCCTAGTAGTTTGCGGTCAGAGGCACTGCAATGACATCATCTGTTGACCTGATCCACCTTTGCCGGTTTTACGTTGATTGCTTTGATTGCAGATGCGTCAGTAGCTTTTTGAAAATAAAGCACTCGGCATTTGGTAACTGCTGAGTCAACTCCAAATCTACTTATACTTGGGTTTTATTTTTAGGCGCGTGGGGGCTTCTCTTCAGGATGGAATATCTCTCGGTATTTCGCGTCGTTCTAGGTCGTGCCGCTAGAAGTCGCATGTCGTCAGAATTGCTCGATACAGTCGGGATCATGAGACACCCAGCGGCACGACTGAGAACGACGCGAAATACCGTGAGATATTCCATCGTGAAGACACGCACCCCACGCACCAAGAAATAAAAACCCAAGTATAGTTAGAAAGTGGTAGTAAGTTTATAATACTATACTAATACCGAATATTTGTATAAGTAGTAAGTGTTGTACGTGTTATATCTCGGGAACTGACGACGTTCCTTCCTCGAAACTTGAGATCTGACGCCAAGCTGCACGTCGGTTTGCGAGGTTTCACACTGTTCCTCCCCTCTCTTCCCCATCCCAGCTACATCAGCGGGGTATCGCCTTACGCTGACTAAATTATTACGTTTCAGACTAGTCACCCGGCGGGTGTGGTACTATGTAAGTGAAGGTGTGTGTAAGAGGAGGTGATAGGGCAAGGAAGAAGAATCGCGAGAGGTTCTTGGCTCTTTTCTTAATAAATTGATACGGCATTCGCCTGATATAAATTGAAGAAACCGTCCAAAACTACCGAATAGAGCAGCCGACTGCTAGAATTCTCCTCTAGACTGACTGAATTCGACCCGGCTATACTAGGGTTTTTATTTCTTGGCACGTGAGGGCCTGTCTTCACGATGGAATATCGCACGTTATTTCGCGTCTTTCGCGGTCGTGCCGGTAGATGTCCCATGATCGCCAGCACTGCTCGACGCGGTCGCGATCATGCGACATCTAGCGGGACGATCGAGAAAGACGCTAAATGCCGTGAGATATTCCATCGAGAAGACAGGCCCTCACATGCCAAGAAATAAAACCCAAATATAGGCCGGATAGCTAGTGTCGAGAAACGAAACCTGTGACATCCTGAACATTGATGCTGCAGAGGAAATGTATTGCCACTGAGCTATCTCATCCGATCAATATTAATTAATTGATAAGTGTAACAATCTCACTTGTAGTAATCTAAAATCGCAAAGCAAGACTGGAGAACATTTTCGGGAGCATATTCTTGGGAAAAAGAAGGGAAAATTTCTGATATACACGGTAAATGTGGTGAATAAACTCACTATTTTCATACGAAAAGAAGTGCAGGGAATTGGGACTGTAATTGGAAAGACAAGATATTTGGACTTGAAGTTGATGATGAAGTTCGCCTATTTGTGGGTAGAAACGTAATTTATTTCCTGGAGAAGACAGTTTTATTCTAAAGGAATGGAAATATGTTTCAATATACATTGTTATTATATTGTAAAAGTAAATGGTTGGTTATGTAAGAACTGGTAATATATTGTAAGGCAACTGGCAACATATGGTTACATATAGAAATTATGTAAGTTTCAAAAAATTATGGATTTGTAGTTTAAGAACCCTATTAAGAAATTTAAGAACTGCTGAAGTATACTTAATTTTATTTAAGGGGTTTACTTTTTCTATGAGAATAATCAGATACAATATACGCCTACAGCTAAGTAGATAGCTTTGTAAGTACAGACACTGTTCAGGTTGTGCCGGAGTTTTATACGCCACTCATTTGCGTGGGGTAAGTCCCTTGTCAATTTCACTGGAATAGGGGCTACTGTGTATACCACGACAAAGCCGAGACCTTACTGCAGTCCAACTGGGCTGAACAACCCGAGAGTCAAGGCACCACCTCACAGCGCTTACTTGGCAGTATCGACATTAATGACACCGATACATTGCACAACTGGACGTGAGTTTTCAATTCCCCACCAAGGCTTTTATTCGTGTGATCGAGGCTCCGACCCCGTCCACGGAGAACGCCAGGTCCAGTTACAGTCTAGAAAAGTTACACATATGCGCGTTCTTTGGACCACTGTGAGAGGCCGCCGCGCCGGTCGAGCGCAACGCGTTGCAAAGCCAGATAAGGAGGCCTGGCGGCGCGCGTATCGTATGACAGGAGGGCGCGCGCGTTCCAGGATCTGCCGTGCCCATCGGTCGCGGCTGCTGAACTCCTGCCGAGCTGCTCTGGGAGTCTTAACCGGCGAAATAGGGAACGTGTTAATGCCTCCACCACGAAACGTCACAACATATCACCACAATTAATTCCTCAGATGAAATCATTGGTCGTACATTGGTAGAATTGAAACCTGTTTGTAATGTTGCCAACTTGCAAAACACCTACCTTGAAAATTTTGCGGTGTCAGCAGATTTGTTTGTAATCGGTTGTCGTTAATTTTACAATAGAATAAATATATAACGCAGATTGACAGACAAATTTCATACAAAATATGAGAAGGAACGTGTTCAAAGTAAGATTATTAGATTTTCTCGGAATACAAAGCAGAATGTATCTGGGACTTTTGCCCTCATATTGACAACTTCATCGTAACTTGTTAAGGTGCAGGGCGCGTTGGTGTCTGAATGCTTTCTTCTTTTTAAACGCGTTGTCATTCAAAGTGCAAACAATAGGCCGAATAGTGGTCTTGGAGAATGATGTGAGAAAGCCTTGGGCAACTGTTATATTACTCGCACTTCTGAGGAATAATGTGTTTGTGGGTCAGGTTTTGAAAAGTGATACAAGGGGTCACAAGGCACCGTTTTATTCATATCCTGTTTCTTCTCTAATAGTATATTTGCCCAAGTTTCCTCAACTATTGTTATTGATAACTGATAAGTTACCTACATACGTAAAAAAATAGTGATTCAGAGGAGTGCATGCACTGAAATTTGAAGAAAGACAGGTAGAACTTGGCCCTTTGTTTTAACAAGTGGGACCCATCCCCTAAAAAATACTTTGGACCTCTTTTGGCTATTTCATGATGAAATAAAATTTGAAATTGCAAGAGAGGAGATGAAAAACGTTATCAGGATTAGAATGTTGTATGGGTTTGTTAATTGATCATCTCGGGAACTGATGTCTTAATTCTCTTGATTTCATAGAGTAAAGATGTGATTAACAGAAAAACGAAACATTAACAGTTTTCGAATCCGAGTTCCTTCAAAAAGTCCTTCCTTCCCAATTATGTCTTGAGTTATTGCGATGTTTGGTTAGCGAAAACTGAAAACTGGCGAAAATATCAAAACACAGATGGGAAATGATAACCACAAGTAGACCTATTCGTTCGGCATAAAATCCAAAGGGAGTAAATGGATTCTGTACAGTTGTATTGCCACGAGTTTCAAGATTCCTCTCGTCTTGTTGTAATGTCGGCCTCGCCTCCTGGCTTTGAAGATTCTTCTCGAGAGTGAAATTCGGGCCATTTTCGGATCTTGCCCAGGGAATTTTCCCCAACTGCCCACGCCATATGTCGAATACTGTGCTGTACCGCCCTCACCTTGCGGGTTGAAGTTTCTTCTCGACAATGAAATTCGGGTCATTTACGGGCTTTGTCCGGTCAATTTTCCTGAAGGAACTAAGCGCAGTGTCCGCGCCATGGCCGATCGCTTCGCTCTGTCCCCGGCCTCGCAGATTTGAACATTCCTCTCGCGAAATTCGGGGTGATTTAAGGGCCTTGCCTCAGGACTTTTGCTGAAGCAACTAATGGAAGTACCCGCGTCGCGGTACGCTGTGCTGTGCAGCCCTGGATTCGCGGGTCTGAAGATTCCTCTCGAGAGTGATTTTGGGACTTTATCCGTGGAATTTTCCCGTTGCAAGTGTCGGCGCCGTGGCCGCTCGCCGCGCCTCGCGGGGCCTCGGCGGGGCCGCCTCCGAGTGCCGCCTCCTCGCCGCGCCGCGCCGGGGCGCCGCGCCGGGGTCCCGGCTGATCCGCGCTGCGTGAGGGCCGCCGCGCCGCTGCATTGATGCCGTAATTATTCGCTTCGGTGAAAGGCGACGGCTCAGGATCAGCATAATCCCGGTCTACGTAGTCTTGGCCGGGATGGCTACGAGAACAATGTGCCAACATTATAAACCGGCTACTACTCCATGCTAATAAACACACCAATTCTGCTAACGTCCTTTCAATTACGTATAGTGATCAAATACGGGGATGGTGTTATTAGTTTTATAATGACCGAATTTGACATTCCGGGTGAAAGTTCTGACGGACATTGCCCTCTGCTGCCATACGTCGCGCTCCCGTTGTATGAATTATGTGCATTCGATTATTACTTTCTGTTATGTGCACCGTACAGAATGCATCACATTTGTGTGAAACATTGGAGGATATATCTTTACGAATATGTCCGCTTCAGAATATTTATAATGTATTTTACACATCCTGCATGGCGTCTGGTTGGCGAGATCTTCCGCTTGTCAGTCGTTCCACCTGTCCGTGAATATCCGATCAATATCCTGAGTGCAATATTCCCCGAACTAGGGGATATGTGGGAGGCATGTTTCAACCATTTGCATATAAACAGCATAGCGTAGTTACAGGGACGTAGTTTATGATCCATACGACAATGGAATACATTTAACGTATTGGTTCATTGGTAAATTCTTGCATTTGTTGGTTATCCTTCGTGTTGTTTCATATTCTTGTTCCGCATTTGAAAAGAGAGTATCTTCCTTGAGGTGCATGGGAAAGCGATGAGTGTTAGTGCTTGAATTCAGTTTTGTTTACAAAAGTTTCCGTTAACCGTTAAAGTCTCCGGTAAGAGGATGATTTCCCAGTAGTACTGTAATAGTAAATAATTAATAGTTTTTGGTAATGTTTATGTCTTATGTTATGAAAACGGGGCTGAAATTAAAAACACAGTTAAAGTATTCCTCTATGTCGTTCTAATTCTAATACTCATTTACGAAACCTGTAATTGTCAAATGTTTTAAAAGCAGACCAATTAATTTCAAATTTATTACAAATTGAGTCATAATATCGTCAAGTACGTTGATAATTTAAAACACAAAACGTCCTAATACACTGAAAATCTAATGGAACGTGAATATAATTCCTTAAAAGTTTTCCGAGGTCAACCAAACTATTGAAATGATCACTTCCGTCTGCTGCAGCATCTATCACCTGCATGCATACTGGGGGCCCTCATTCGACTTATTTAGAATACTCACTTGGAGCTTCGCGATTCTCTCTTAACGCCTTTCCGTGCCTCCATTAGTGTCACCGGGTGTGTTTATGTAGCAGGTTACCCCGGTTGTCGGGAAGGATGTTTCTCACTACGAACGAATCAAGGAAGAAAGGAAGCGCTATAATTTTATCGAGGAAACTGTTACACGCTTTCTCCCCCCACTACGTCAGAACTATTCTTTTAATTGTATTTAATTACACGCGGCGGTGTATTATTTGTGTGAGGGTGGAATCGTCCTGGGGTGCAGGTGGCGTCTCCCCGCTCTGTTTCCCTCCGGCTGCTTGACCTCTTCCTCTCCGGATGGGCCCCCTGGCGGCCAGCTGTTGCGGCGCGACGTCGGTGGCGGCGCTGCCGTCGGCGCACAGCGCTTCCTGAGGGGGAAGTGACATTAAGAGCCCGGTAAGGTGCGTTCGGGACGCCTCCGGTTCTGCGTCGCGCGCGGCCCCCGACGCGAATGGTCCGACGACGCCAGAAGCTGGCCGCCGCGTCCGGTGGCCGGCGCGCGACGGAGCGGCGCCGGCGCGACGCGGCGCGGTGCCCGCGCTGTGCCGGCCGACGAGGCGTTGAAATTGGTCGATCGATTGTGAAGTTAACCGATCGGGGCAGAGTACGCATTTAGCACACGCTCGCGCGTCACCTTTTGAAGATGCTGGAGAGTCGTGTTGTGTCGACGGAAGAGGTCTCAATGGCTTCGGGACGTTTACGGAGCGGCGGTTTTTGTTCAGGTTCATTACAGTCGAAGCGACTAGAAATCGACCGATTTCTACTTAGAAATTGCGCAGTAACCGAACTGTGTCGTCGGATAATATTTGCGTCATGTGAATAACTTTTTCACATAAGAGTGTACTAGGAATAAATATTTAAGTGGATATCTAAAGAACGGGAGTATTTTCACTTTATTTAAATCTGTTTTGCACTTTGCACTGATCTGTCGTGACGCACTTCCGAATTCTCGTTCATCTGTCCATACATTCGCCTTCTTGCTTCTCTTTTTCCTTCATTCCTACCATATTCTCGTAATATTTTGAATTAATTGGTCTTTCCGTGTCAGACTCCTTTGGCTTTCTGTATGCGTGCAATACCTTGTCATGCTACATGCACTGTAACGTACTAGATGGCCGACATCTTGCACGGCATAAAAGTCAACGCCTGCAGAGATTCCTACCCAGAAACATTCTTAGCACGAGGTTTGTTTACGTCAAAACTTTTTTTAATCTTAAAATAGCCCCTTCAACCACTTGAGGCACTTTGGCCAACTTCAAATTGTCCGAATTTTTACGATCGCACTTGTCGGTCTATTCTTTCCAATTTATTTTTTCCTCAGGGTTCTTTGCGTTCGATAACGAGACTGTCATCTGTTCGACCCCCACGCGTTTGCCATCTGGTGGTTCTCAGATGGCATTATTGGCCTTCTCTTCCGTCTTGCTCTTCGTGCACCTGCCCATTCATTCCCCTTCGTTCCTCTCTCCGCCGCGTCTTCATATTTTGAATGTATTGGTGTTTCCGTGTCAGACTTGATTTCTGTGTGCGTACAATGTGAAAGATAGTCCTTACAAAACACGCACGTCCCAAATTATAAACTAGAGATAAATTTTATTCATTTTCATACAAGTTAACAAGTACAACCAAATGCACCCGCATTAACAAATGCTTGTGCTCGGATGCAATTTAAGGAAGCTTATAAAGAAAATAAAATTGAGATAGTGGTCTAAAGACAACACAATTCATAAACAAGTGAAATTATGCGATTTATTCGTTACTATTCAAACAATTCATCATCTCATCTCTAAAATAACATTGTGTATCCCACTCCAGGGGGTCGTCCATAAATTACGTAACGCTAAAGGGGTGGGTGTCGGAGGCAGCGTTACGTTGCGTTACATAGAGGTTCAAGCGCATATTACGGGTGCGTTACAAGGTGGAGAGGGGGTATTGAAAATACTCGAAATTTGCGTTACGTAGTTTATGGACGGCCCCTAATTAGATAAAAATTGAAGAAAAGTCATGAGGTATTCACGCTCAGCATTCACACAATATCCACTTTCGCTTTATTAGTATCTGCTAAAACAAATCGAACCAAGAAACTATTTTTTTTATTCATCGTAATTTTGAGTCGAAAGATTTTATTCGGTTTCTGTGATGTTAACAAGAAGTAAACACAGAATTCAAAGGTTTCAAGCTAAACGACAGAAATATAAACAGCTTTTCATGCAATCGATCTGAACTCCCCCTTTTCGAGAATAATTTGCAATATCTTTCATGAGAAGATTCTACCAGTAACCCCTGTGAAAGATACAAACCCCCTTTTACTTATTTTTAAAACTCGCGAGAGCGCTTGGCTCACGTCAGGACTCAGGAACGTTTCTGATTGGCCATAGCCACTTCGATCGCAACAATTATCCCCTAATCCGTTCTTGTCCTTAATACCGAGGCGCTTCCGTTCTTTTCTCGGCCGTCCCCGTTGCCACCGAAAGTCGGGCGCTCGGCGGGGGTCAGACGGCGATGCTCCTTTGTCCGCGGGGCAGCGGACGATCGGGGGAAGCGCGCGATTATTCCTTCGCTTTCCGCTTCCTTAATTGCCCCCCGCCCCGCGCGCCCCGCCCACCGCCCGCCACGGCGGCCGCCTTGGATTGCCGCCTTCCTGTTGCCGCGGACGCCGCCGCGCCCCGCCCCGCGCCCCCGTGCCCCTTCCCGTTCCGCTTCTCCCGCTCACCTTCGGACGCCGCGCCGCCGCCCACGGCTCGCCCGCGGCCTTCCGGGCGATCTGCGCCGCCGCGGCCCCCGCCCAACCCCCTCCCCGGTCCCTGCCCACCGCTCAGCCCCGGATACAGGGTGCTACTCGTGCAAGGCCCAGCACATGTTCGTTTTGTTCTGATGTGATGTTGCAGCAGTCGCCAACCTTTTGGACCTCACGATTCATTAATTACATCTGAGGACTATTGATTTGAATCTTCTGGAACTTGAGCAATTGTAAAATAATTATCGGGGAACTTTATTTTATCTCTATGAAGCGCACTTATTTATTATTACATTTGTTTAATCGTAATGAATATGTAAAGGTTATTTAACGAACGAGGAAGATCAAGTACTACTTGCGATTATAAGGTACTATTTCTAATTGTATCATAGCAATGTTATTGTTTTCTCAACCTTTAACTTCCTCCCGAAATGGCTGGACTCGTGCCTTCTTTTTCTTTTCCTCGTGTTTTTTGCAAATGTTCTCCGTCCTGCGCCACTCATCCTGGAGTGAGGGGGGTGATGGCCCTTTGCTCGAGCCCTGTGGGAGGCCCCAGGCGGGCGGAAGGCGCGGTTACGACTTCCGGGCGCCAGCAGCGACGCTTCCCGTCGCCGCACTTTCCTCGTACGCCGCCCGCCCCGCCCCTCCCCGCCCGCTCTGCACCTTCGGCGACCAGTGCGCTACCTGCGGAAGAGAGGCGGTTTCGACAAGCGACGAAACTACTGCACTCGTTCCGCGTCGTTTGCTATGGAAGCGTCTCTACTCATGCCTGCGCGCCGTGTCTCAGCGTTTGCCACGCACGATGGTGCCCTAGGCTTCTTCTATGGCTTCCCCTCTAGGGGAAGGCACTGTGGTTAGGAGGTTCGTAATGGGGAAACAGCTAAGTCGTGTTGTTGTGCCAAGTTTCCGCGGCGATAGGAATCGAAAATTCTTCAACCAACATTTTTAGTGTTATTATAGTGTGTTGGAGAGATCGTATAGATTATCTTCAGTGATAGAACTCGACTAACACTAATTATCATTTGCCATAAACATTAAAAAAATATTCCTCCAATTAATGTCTTGTCCGATTGTTTAGAATTGGCTTTTTCGGCGTAATTGCTCGTAGCATTCTTACAATCATATTTTGCCAATCTGAAATTTAATTAACCGTACGACCTATAATACAAACTTCTGTCAAAAGGTTCATTGAAATGAGATGGCCTTAGAACTGCCGATCGCTGTCATCCTCATAGCAATAATTTCTTCTTGATTAATTCTTCACTGCTGCGAGCGGTGTGAATCTTCCTCGCATTAAAGGTGCAAATCAATTAGGTTGTAGGTGGCCTCGCTTGCTTTATGTGGTCGTACGTAAAGTTACTATTGAAACGCTACTACCGAGAAGCGGCATTGCGTATTTGTGTTAGTGATTTAACCTCCCCGTCACGTTCTTCGACTGCCTCGTAGCGGCCATCCATCGGAATGGAGAGTATAACGTGCGCAGAGATTTAGTGGGGAAATGGGTGCGTCTTCATGTTCTTGTTGAGATGTATGTAGCGCAGCAAAACAGGAACGGCGTCTCTTTTCCGGATACATGACGTGACACGACGTGCTTATGATAGAGTAATTTGGTATAAATCCAGATTTTTTTTCTTTTCATGTTGCTTTTTGAAAGTAAACAATCGTTTTATGTGGAGAATAATGTGCGAGAATGGTCGTTTATTAAGGGGAAATTTTATCAAGAAGTGACATGTCACTTTATCTTCCCTCCGAGTGACATTTTTCCACCTTCTACGTTTAGTTACCTCAACCCTCATTGATTTCATGTCACCTGACGTTCCTCACAGTCTTGCAGAGCGTATATCCACAACATAACATTCCACGTAGTTTATGGAAATCTGAGTTCCCCGTTTTGAACATTGTTCTTCTGTATAATGATTATTCGCCGTATATACACATTATTATTATTATTATTATTATTATTATTATTATTATTATTATTATTACTCCCTAAATTCACGTCCTAAGTTACGTATTCGTTAAACAAAACACCAGGTTGCAACCAGCTCACAAAGGAGAAGATTTAGTGACTGTAGTGGGTACCTCAGCCTCTACTTTACGTACTTTACGCACAAAATGTACCGTTCGAAATAACACTTTTCGTGTTTTTCTCTGTCTTTTGAATGAGCTCGGTGTTTGGACAAGTTCCTTCACGAGTTTTGCGGGGCAAATTCGAGCTTTCGTAACTAATGGTACGACCTGTATTTTTGCGCTCTACATCCCTCTGATCTCAATTTACACATTTTTATATTTAAGACTTGTTTCTGTCTTCTTTGGCACGCCGCGCCGCCCTGATCGCATGACACAGCAACATGTAATTGTTACATATTTCACGTCACGATTTTTCTCCGTATTTCCAATAAGAAGAAAACCTGGCTTCTGTCGAAAGATGAGTGTGTACCTTATTACAAGTCATACATTATTGGGCATATTATTATTATTATTCCTCTAAATCACGACTTAAGATGTTATGTGTCGGCTGAATATAAAATCTACTCCAGGTTGCAACCAGCTATCTAAGGAGCAGATCTAGGGACTGTCGGTGCCTCTACAATACTTTGCGCAAAATGTGGGCTGTTGCAAACAAACGCAAAATGTGGGCTGTTCCAAATAAATTATTATTATTATTATTATTATTATTATTATTATTATTATTGTGATAGTTATCAGTTTTTCGGACCATTTGGGACCCTTGACCTTAAAGCAGCTCCAAGTTAATTAATGAAACTACATATTGAGATATGTGATGGTTTGCTCTGACCTCGCCCGCCGCAGTCATAAGATGAAACCATCCAAGTCGTGGGCGCGATTTGAACCCAACTCTCTTCGGTGCACGCAGCTCTCTGCCGCTGATGCACCCGTCTGCACTCCATAGCTCGGCATACATAGACTACAACTCATTGATCCATTTTCCATTCAACCCTCCCTTTCATAGCACACCTGACGCCGCCCGACCTCGATAGGCCCTGCGTCATTCCTTACCGAAAGAATACAAGACGGCCGGTGGATGGCCTGGCTGCCGGTCAGTTTTCTTTTATTAGCGCGCGGTCGCACGCCGAGGCGGCGTGGCGCGGCGCACCCCTTTGTAGGGGATCGCGTGGCGGCGGCGCGGCGGGGAGGGGGCGGGAGGGGGTGCTGCCGCGGAATGCGCGGGCGTGACCGCACGGCCGCCTTCGTGTGCGCCGCCGCCGCCGCTGCGCTGGCACGCCGCCCCCGGGCGTGGAGCCACGAAATCTCGCGTGGGGCAGCGGCGCCCTGCCCCGCCCAGCGCCGCCACCCGCGCAAAACGGACTCGGAACCCTTCGTGTCCACTCGCCGCGGAGAGAGAATTTTCATAACACACTTTAAGTACTCGCTTGCTCGAAATGTTTGTCTCGGAAAGTACGTTTGGATGTAATTACCCCGGGGTGTTCGCCGAAGTCGTGAGCGTGGTGTCAGTAATGCGTGGGTGCGAAGTTTGGATTTGGATGCATATCTGATTTTGAGATTTTAAGGAAGGGGCAAGGAGAAATGATAAAAAATCTTAGATTTAGGTTATAGATTTCACGAAAGGTTTAGGGAAAAGTTTGTGACTGAATAGAAGCAATAAAATGGGTATAAATATTAATTGAAAAATAGAGTAATCAAAAATGTAATTTTCTTATTTTCTAGATTCATTTTTATTTTGCTTCGAGTTGCATTGAGTTCATGACTTCATAGAGAAATAACAAAGTTTTGAAAAAAACTGAAAACAATATGAGGTGTTTCCTTGATTACTATCAACTACCAACGGTTTCGGAAATGTCTTTGAATGAACCTTCATAGTTAATTCTATAACCTCTGCAAATTTAATTTTGATATGGCAACACTGCACGAAAGTATTATTTTTTGTTATATCATAACAACCGTTGTTTTACAATATTTTGTATTGATCTGCTCTGCACCTGTAGCTGTTTTATAATTGTTTGTTGTTGTTTTTTGCTACCAATAATGGATGGAGAAACCATTAAAAACGACTGGCTTTGGACAAGACATAATTGTCACACCGTCCGAAATTGATCGAATGCGCTTCGCGAGGGCTTCTAGTAAATCCCATTTAAATTTAGCCCCTTGCAGTAAGATGTTTGACGTTCATTTAGTTTTCTACACAACGTATATTTCATGCTTTTTGAGAAAAGAAATAGGCAATTTGAACTCTAATATAATTATGTTTTAATACTTGATATCGTACATGTAGTGTGTAAAGCATTATTTAAAACTTACTTTATCAAGTAGTTCATTGTATCTTAACCGTTTTGAATTGATGTTGGCATCGAAAGTACTGTAAAATAAAAGTACCATACATTTTTAATTGCGTTTTTCTCAGAATCATATGATCCCTTAGTCTGGAGAACGCCTCAAATAAGAGAAGTAAATAAATATCATTTCTTAAATGTATTTTGTGACTTATACTTTTCCGAATTCGAGTCTGGAGTAACATTCGATACATAATGCGAACACTTACATTTTTTTTTCTTTTTCTGAAATCAGTATACCGCTCTTCGAAAGTTTTGTCGGCGGAAATAAACCTTTGCCTGTAAATAAATTAAGAACAGTACTCTTGATTGCTATTCATTTTAATTACTAACATAACACTGGATAAGTAAGAAGCAAAGAATAATTAAAATATACAATTCTACCATACATTTTTTTCATTCAGAATTAGTTTCCCAGTTCTCCTCGGAAGACTCTGAACGTGCATGTACTAGGGGCACAGGTTATTATGACGAAACGAGCTAGGGGAAAAACCTAGTAGAAGCAGCGAGAAGACCCTTACCTCCCATACGTCTCTTTTAAAGATGCTGGCATGAGTACCGCCTCCGGGCGAGGAAGGGGGCTTGCGGACTGAAGGGGTCGCGCGGGCATGGGCACCGGAGGGGGAAGGGAAGGGGAGAGGGGCTCGCGCGCCATCTGCCGAGCCCCCTCCCACTTGGCGCACCTCCCGCGGCGCGCGGTGCAGCCCGGCGCATGGGCGTTTCTCCGGCCTTCGCCAACTAAACGATTCGCTAATCGTCTGCATATGAGCGGCGGCGTATTCCGTATATTTATTTGCCAGCCACGGCTCTCTCATTGTCAGAGGCGCAGAAAACCTGTTGACCTATTTGACCAAGTAAGGCCAGATGTTGTCTCGGGCCGTCACGCCAGCTGTCGGAGTAGGTCTTGGCTTCAATGTACTATAATTATTGCATGCGTTACTGAATGAAGTATTACAATGCGTCCCATTTACTTTGTGCTTGGATAATTTATAGTACTGCTTGTATTTCAGTGCGTCGCGTGTATTCGTATCGAATCACACGCTAGAAAAGACGAGAAATCAAATTCTAGAAATCAGCGAATTCCATAAATGGTGTTGATTAATTGCGCGAGGGATTTGTAATTTAAATGATAGCCTTCCTTTTTTCTCCATCTCCTTTCTAATAATTGAACCAACACACTTCGCATCGTACTGGTGTGTATACTTTATGTAACTTTTTCATTGTAGTATTATTGACGTTACCAAAGGAAGATCCAGATTTCACCAAACCCACCATCACAATTATCATCGCACATAAAATTGCGTGATGGAGTTGGTTATGCCAGTGCTCCCACATATCGTTCAGCGGATCAGAATACAATATCAAGCATCAGAACAATCACTTAATTCGAGGTGTAAATCACACTATCTAACTCTGCCCTTTCTTATCAAGTAAATAAATTATTCCACAAAAGTTACTAATGAAACACTGCATTGCAGTTTGCGGCAATGTAGGCTGGTCAAAAAGAAAACTAATAAGGTAGCCTCTCCTAACGCAACGATACTATCAGCGCATTAACGGTCGTTATCAGCCAGAAATAAGCAAGTGCATATACTCCCGTATGTCTTCCGCAGCATGCGCCTAGCCGAATGCACGGTGCCTCCGAGAGAGCGCCAGGGGGCTGGACGCGACGGCGGCGTCTAGGCAGAGCCCCGCCGCTTCCCACGAGTTAATCGGGCACGATTTAACCCGCCTCCGGGTGCATTGGGGGCGGCGCGGCGCAGCGCGGGGCGGCGGCGCGGGGGGCGGCGAGCGCGGTCAGGGCTCGGCGGTCGCGTGCGGTTGCCGTCACGGTCGCGTGCACCTCGCCCGCCCCCGCGCCGCCGCCGCCCCCCGCGCCCCGCCGTCCACGCGGCCGCCCGGCCCGCTGCCAGCCGCCCGGCGGTTATCGTGTGCGGGCGGGCGGGCGCTAGGGCGTGCGTGCACTGGCCGCGCTTTCCACTCGCCCTCGTGTCCGCCGCCCCCGCCCCCGGCCCCCGCCTCCGCGCTCCGTGACTTTCTGTGCGGCCCCCGCGCCGCCGACAGGTATGGTCGCGCTGCGACCAATCGACATCATGCGGCTGATTCGGAGGAATGTACTGGTTGATGGTGGGAAGCTTTGATTAATGGTCGATAATGATGTGACAGAACGGCGCTTGTCAATGTGGGGTGGCCTTTTCTCGTACTGAGGCATTAGTAAATTGTTGAAATATTATTGTGTCAGGCAGTATTATGAATCTTTCTGACCATTTAAGGATCTATTGTGGTAAATTATGAATTGTACATGCGGTAAAAGAAAACTTATGCAGTTGAAATGTGTCTCATCAAACTGTTCAGAATTAGTGCATTAAATGTATGAACATACATGTAATTTAATGAGGGTGTAAATATTTCTAGCCTTTCATATTTCATCTTTGTTGATTGCTGTGGCGGCTGTTTCGTTTATACTTCAGATGAGTGGTTTTAAGATTCTTTGTTAAGACTGGTTTCTTGAAATTCTCGATACTCTTACATATTTTTTTACGTGTTAAGATTCTAACATTCGTAGAAAGTCGATTATGCATGCCCCCCAGAAGTAGAAAGGTGATAAAGAATTGTTTCCACTTGTTAATTTCTTCTTCTCAAACGGACATACTTCCCGAAGAGAAACCGCGAAGAGTAGTTCCGCAACCCGGATCCATCGATCGTCTGAACCACACTGTAATTCTCGTCCGCTCTACTCCCGACGCAAATGTCCTACTTGAGAGAGTGCATTACGGAGGTAACTCCGTGATTCATCAGAGACAAGACGCGTTCGTGGAAGCGAAGTTCACTGCCCTGCTGCATCGCTCACGTGGCGCGCGCGGACCCCGAGAAAACACGTGTTGCGATTTCGCGAGTGTATACAGTGCGAAGCGCATTTGCTACGCCGGTTTGAGGCCGCCCTTACCTTTATTATACATCTTAGGCCAGATCTGCGAAATGCAAAACAGAGTGGTGAGGAATGCAATGTTCTTCAGGCGTGCGCGAAGCGATTGTATCAGCAATTGCCGTTGTCTGAGTAGCGCAGTCGGTTGCACCGTCTAGTGCGCTTCACTAGTGGTTGCGGATACAATCCTAAAAAGACGTGGATGGGTTCGCCGTGTGACTGGGGCGTGGCAGGTGAAAACAAACTACCACTCATTCCATATGACGAGGGGTGATCCGTAGTGTAGTAACTAGAGGGCTAATTTTGCATATTTGGATTCCAGGTTACACCTTGTGGTGGATTAATGTTAAATTGGTTATTAAATAAACGGATTCGAAACATTTGTCAAATTCTTCCGTTTCTTCTATGTGTGATTGCCCAATTCATCACATCATACCCTTATAAATCAATGAAAATCTCGTATACATCTGGGTATGATGTAACGTAGCAGGTTACCGTTGTTAGTTATCTTCTCCTAGCAACGGGGTATTAAGATAAAAGACCCTAAAACAAGCAGAATGCTTTGCGACGTCGTGGAGACTATTTCGAAAGATTCTCCGATCTGTGATATTGTGGATTTATCCAATGCTAGATATATAACTTTGTAAGTTGTAATAACTTTGAAGTTGTAATTTGTACTGTAAGACAAGTCTTGAAAATCACTGGTTATTTGTGTGTTATCGAGAAAGGCTTTTATTTCCTCAAAGAAGAAGTCATCGACGGGAAGGCGATAAACACAACTGTGACGCTCTGACGATTGAGACATTACAATGGGCTCGCGACATGTCATGGAATCAATGAACAATAAATAATATTCCAAGTTTGTCTAAAACATCGTTCATCATATTACAATTACCCAGGAAAACCAAGTTTTAATTCTCTGTTTGTCGCCCACGTCCCTTAAGAAATACAGTAGCATGTTATCAGTATAAAGAAAAGGAACTCCTTTCTCCATATGGTATCAGTATTTCTTCCAATTTCGGCGCTGTTCCTCCAGCGTGTTTCTCGAATTGACGTGGAGCCCGGGCGCGTGTTGCCGCTTCCTTGTCCCAGCCCCTGTCGGCCGGCGCCCCTCCTCTCGCCCCCTTCCCCATATGTCGCGGCGCACGCGGCGCGGCGCGGGGTGGCGCGGCGCCCCCAGGCCGCCTGGCGAGGCCTTGCGTCATTGTGCCGTCCGTCAGGCGTCGCGACGCCCCGCCACGCGGCCCAAAGGGTTCTCGCGCGCACGGTGCCGCCGCGGGGGACGCCGCCGCCGCCCCCGGGCCACGCAGGAGGGGGCGACGCGCGGCCCCCTCGCTGGGCGTCGCGACGCGTCGTTCGAAATTCGATTGTCTTCGTGAATGGCTCTGGGAGGCGGGGCGCTCGCCTCGACGCGTCGTTGGCGTCGGCGGCGGTAGAAGCACAAGTCATGTGGGTGGCGCGGGGGAGGTGGTGTTACGATAGGGTCGAATGGCTCTTTAGGCGCGAATAAACCATTTCCTTAACAGAAGCGTGTTGCTTATGTCTCAAAAATGATCGAAACCAGTGGTGTCAAGGTCTTCTACTGGTGGCTGGGGCACGCGTCGTGACTCCGCATGCCACGAGCTACCCTGCGCAACTAGCGTCGGGAAAGGAAACTATTAGTAACCCCGCCGTTTTACAATAGGGATGGCGTTGTCTCTGGTGGCAAGCTGACGAACTGCGTGAAGGGGCGATTTCGTCGTGGCACTCGTGCCACGGACTCCCGCTCGTGGCATCGACCTTGACAATACTGATCTAAACTAATCGATATTCATGTTTCGTCTAGGATTATTAATGAAAGTCTAGTTGCTTGTGAATGACAATATACCATGTGTCATTTGTTGCCGAAAATAATGTGACTTGATCGAACTATATTGGTTACATCTGCAACGTATTATAACAGGTTTCAAATCATTCTTGTTGCAAACCTTCCATGTACAAAATGACGCAGCAGTTTTTGAATCATTATCAAATGATAGAAACTTTCACATTTCTTTCCTGTAAATTTCTTCATGCAAGATAGAACCTTGTCGTTCTGAGGCTGTGAAATTCTGCGGTAAGAACTCAAAAGCCTTTTGCTTCCGTACTTATATTCACGTAATGAAACTCCACGATGAACTTTATAGACCGTGGCAATCGTATTTGTTATATTGTCATATCTTAGAAATGATGGCTGGGAGCTCTTCCCAGTATTTAGTCTTGTGGAACAAACGGATACAAGAAATCTTGGAGAACGAAAGACGTCATCTAGAATAACTGTCCAGACACTTGATTTAGAAATCACTAGTTGTTTAACTTAAAACCTTTCGATTTGAATCTCTGTTTTTGGAAAGTGAACGGGTATTTTCTTGTGAATTTATAAACCATAGAGGTGTGCGTGGAACAATCTTTTTTCTGTTTATATGAAAGTATTTTGAGTTACCAACCTTAATATTATTTGAATGTCTCATGCGGCTACAAGCAGGAAAGCCTGGTATGATGTAGTCAGATGTTGTCTGCGAGTCTCATAGTGATATATGAAACCGTCCTGTAGAGAGTTGTCCAGATGAATCAAACCGGTTTTTGTTTGTGCTCCGCGGGGAGGAAATATAAGAAAGTCTTGCTGCTGTCTTTGCCTTATTACCTTTGTGCTCCGCTTTTCTCCACAAACTCACGACCAGGTTAATAAGTAAAAAATAATAAAGACTTTTGTTTATTATTTCTATTTACCAGACGATTTCGCGAATTGTTTTTATATTATCAATTTGTTACTAAGGGCATATAGTTATTCGGTTACGATCTAAAAATTATCCATTCACCTTTGCTTCTAGAATTTATAAGCATTTTTTTTTAGAAACTCAGGCATTATACTCAAGCGACTTTGGTGCGTAGCAAATGCAGAACAATATTGTAAATTGGAAAAATATTCGAGGTCATGAAGAGGTGTACACATACACAACACATCCATAATTGTTATGGCTTCGTGGAAGTAAAATAGTGTTGGTCGTGAATAGTAGTAGACGTAACCAAAAACCATAAGTAATTACCAAATAATGATAAAGGGTAATTGAATTAATATATCTAGCCATTTCGATTCTAGAAAGAATACCGGAAATAATGTAAAGCATTCATGAATCGAGAAATTAAGAATTTGGGAATGTAAAAAGATTAGCGTATTTCTTGTAAATGCAACAACAGACTAAAGGGCGTGCTCAAATTGTCTTCTACGCAGAGGAAATGTATAGTTTTGAAGCATTTATTGTTTAGTTACGCTTAATGCGAGTCAGAATTGTCGAACACGGTTGCTGCACGAATGCCTCGGGTCGCCTGACGAGGGGCTTACGAGGGGAGAAGGGGGCTGCTTTTTCCGGTGCGTGACACTGCCGGTGATGGTGGTGGTGGTGGTGGCGATGATGGTGATGGTGATAGTTGCAGTGACGGCGGTTGACCTCTGCATGGGCCGAGGGCACGGGCTTTTTCTCCCGGTGCGCGGAAAGAATCAAGCCGGAACTTCGCTATTGTGGTTTTTCTTCTTCTGGGAAGCATTAGCCTTTTTTACTCCGTTATTTCCTGCCTTATTCCTTGAATCTTTTAGGGGCGTGTCTTGTTCCAAGAACGCGTATTATGTACCCGTTTTGATTGGGGAGGGAAATGATCATGTTTCAAGTAACAGTAGCGTAACGATTTTTAACGTAGAGGTTAATTTGGGGAAATGAATCAATTAACTTACTGACTCACAACTCACTCACCCAAGTGAAAACGTGTTGTTGTTTAAAATGGATAGGTCATGTAAAACGCCGTATATTATTTGGCCCCTTACTACAATATTTTCTACACAGTTGAATACACTCAAGTCATTGAAGTGTTTCCTGCTTAAAATTCAATTTCAAGCTTTAATGCTAAGTACAGTGTTGCAGAACGTGTTTGAAAATTGCTCGTCAGCTTATTTGAATACCCTTTCCTCCATTCTTCTAAAAGTTTATCCAACCTATTCTTTGAGTTGGTGTGTAAGTAAGGGGTTAATTTGTCTTCGATTTCATCCACTATTGTCTTAGGATGACGTGTTCGACCGATTTCCTACTTCCTGTTTCCATTTTTACAATGGACGCTTGACTGCACGCTTTTCATTACTCATGCATAGTTCGCTGTCTTACAAATTGCACGTTAGACGTGGGAACGGTTTTCCACCAAAACAGAATTTCTCCGTTGTATAAGTATCTGACAGATGAGTTAACGAGACATCAGTTCCTTTTTAAAACCATATTCCAAGATCTAGGTAAATGCCCTTCTGTCTGTCGTGTTTTAGTCGTCTATCGCCTCCATGCATAGTATCGATAATCATGTCACTGTTGGTGCCATCACAATTTCTTTTGACAGTATTGACACAATTATACTCACTATAACTGAATTAGATTTTCCCTTTAAAATCACAAAATGTCTTTCTTTCTCATTATTGCTCTTTCTTTCGAACGTTTTCATTGGCATTCATCCTCACATTCTCATTAGTATTTACATTCTGTTTACAAATCTAAGTGTTCCAGTCCCTTAACCATAGATACCAAAATTAATTATTTGATTCACCTACATTCTCATCTCTCCTGCATTAGCCCGCAGCAAAAGATAAGATTGGCGCATAAATGCATGCGAACGAAGGCTTAAGATTGCTCTGAACATATGGTCTAATCAACTGTCACATTGGACGTGCCCATTAAAAAGGTTTAATGTAATGAGATCAAACGTCGAGGCGCTTGAATGGTTTAAAAATGAATCTCGCATGCAGCTCGACCATCTGGCGTTGCGAATTAATACACATTCTGCCTCCGCACTGCTCGTGGAAAAGGGTTGCGCAAATGCTATTTAGCAAGGCGCAAGTTATGCGTGCTGCTGAGTCAGCCGGCGGCCGCGCGGAGGACTAACGAACTCCAGCAAATTGCGAAATATATTTTTTCTGTGCTGTTGTAGTTGGGGAAATACGACATCTTTGCTTTCAAGTGAAAATTAATTCTCTGCTGATTTGAATAAGATATGCAAGGTGACGGTTGTTAATAATGATAGAAATTTCCATGGTTAATTATGTGTTTGTGAGTGGGTTTAAACGAATTCTTTGCTTTTATTTGTGGGTGTCATTTTGTGATTCGTAATTAGTATAATTTATTTTTCAAGAGAGATTTATCATTCAGGCATTATTTTTAAACGGAGATTTATTACTATTAATGAGGAATTTCGATTTTCATATTCATCAGGATTTCAGTGATTATCGTCTTCATCTAAAACTTATCTAAACTGCTGAGAATATGTCAGTTTCCATGTTTTAAATTAGGCAAAATATTGATTAATTAAATTTGTTCAAAGTATTTGTCACCCCAACCGGGAGTTTGTATCTCAGTCAGGGTGACCAATTTTTTGAACACGTTTAACTACTGAAATACATTTGTTACTCAATAACATGGTCACAACTTGAATTTATTTACTGCTACGGAAGATATTTGGGAGCGTAATTGCGTCCTAAAAAAGGTGCCAGGGTGCTGACAATCTGACAAAATATTGAACAAGCCAAATTTAACCAACGAAAGTTGTTGAATTTTCTTCGTATAAAATGTGTAAACCGCATGAAAAAAGCGTCATTATGAGATGACGCATGATTTCTGCTTAGAGAGGTATGTAACTGCTAAATATCGGATAATAAAAAAACGCCTTCCATGACAATGACGATGTAATAGATTTTGGAAAGTGGTGTAATGATTCTCAGAACTCATAATTTACTAAAGCGCGGTATTCAATTCTAAACGAAGAGAATTCTTCGAAGAAACACTTCTTTCATTTCTGTTACTAAAGATCCGATAATCTCCTCTTCTAGGTAACGTATTACTTTATGAATCTCCATTTAATGAGCGCATCTTGCAACACAATATAAATGAAAGTAAATTCTATTGGAAGACTGCCTTCCACGTAGGGCAAAATGCCAAAATTATTTAGTGTTAAGTTACATCAGAATCTCTTGAAAGCCTGGCTTTCGTTCAGGCAATCTGTCCACAACGTGTACAATGAGTTTGACGCTGTCCGCAGTCTCGCAGAAGGAAGTCTCTGCGACAGAGGCAGCTCTGTTCGTCCCGTTGGCCGTGCCTCCTCCCACTACCCAACGCACTTTGTCCTCCAGTCGTCCTCCGTCCTCCACACCGCTCTATTGCTTCGCCGCTACTACCTCGTGCGTTGTAGTTTGCCGCCTTCTTACGGCCTCTTCCTCTGCAATTCATTCGTGGCGCCTTCCGCTCTACCGAACTGCTGCCATTCACAACACCGCACTTTGTGGCAAGGGCGGCTCTAGAGCGGGAGACGTGGGAGCCATTATATTCTTCTTGAAAACGTTTCGAATTAAAAACATTAGAGTACTTATTATAGTGTTCACAATAATACTTTATTTGTAAATTGATATTATCACTATTAATAACGTATTATAAAAACATTAAATTCTATGTATTGTCTCCGAGTTTAAATACAAAATTTTTTTTACATAAAATTAGTACTAGTTGAACTATTTTTAAAAATATCCAGAATAAATTCAGTTTAATAATTTGTTTCCTTTAATATTGTAACTCTCCACACAAATATTTTCTGAAGTCCCTCTTGCTTGATGACCTCGCTGACCTAGAGCCGCTTACCATTCTTGCCACTCTTCATCATCCTACGTGCCCCAGCCGCGCGGCCCCGCCTAGCCGTGCTGCGGCCAAAACCCTCCCGAAGTGCCTTCGCGCCCCCGCGCCGATGCAGCGCCGCGCTGTCTCGTGTCTGTTTAAGTTTTTACGTCCGCGCCGTCAGTAGTCGTCACAGCCGGCCCGCCGTCCGTTGCTCTACTGTTTAGTCTGCTTCCCACCTCTTGCGCCATTGTCACCGTCGCCCTGCCGCCCGCTCCCGCCAGCCTCCACCCCCGCTCCCGCCACCTCCTGCCCACTTCTCTCGCCCCCACCGCCCCCAAGCCCCCAGCAGGAAATGTGGGCCAGCTGTACCTGCCGCTCGCGCTTATTAAGCCCGATGACTCATGCGCGGGCACAATTAAAGTCGTAATTAGCCGACGGACGCCTCCCCCGCCCCGCGCTTGCCCCCGCCGCCCCCGTCTCCGCCGCCACCGCCAGCGCCTCGCGATGATGACGCATAAAGGCAGTGGCGGAGGCCAGGCCTGCCAACAGTCGGCGACGCGCTCCGGGCACCGCGCCACGAGCTTTGCTTGAGGAATGTCGGATACGGTTCTGCGTTGTTGCTTTCATCTGAGCCTCATCGTTTCATTTTTCGTATCACCCGTGGTATGAGCTCTCTGACAGGAAATTCACGCATTATTAATAGGTGCTACCTCATCTGTAAAAATAAAATAAGCAGGCGGTAAACATGATACATATTCGTGCATACTTAATGGTCATCATTTGACAACTTGACACCTGAAAAAATATCACGCAAACCTGGCTATCCTACGGTCAGAGTAAGACAGAACTAGCTAACGTAATCAAATTCGTAATCAAAGTTTATACTTGCAAATTTTTAACCATGAAAATGAAGCAGCATTAATAATACTAGGTAATTAAATTCAGTGTATATTGATTGTATCATTTCGCCAGTATCCGGAATATCTCTACTTGTGAGACCTGAACGTCTTTGCGACGAATCGACAAAGCTGTCCCCATTTCAATGTGATGTCTTTCTTTGTGACTCCGCTGTTTTCCTTTTTTCCCTTCTGTTCCTTCGTTCTCCAATCCGTTGGCATGACACAGTGTTCTTGCAGACAGACGTCTGTAGACAATGCAAAGGGAATGAGCTTAGTGTTCTCTATGCAGCCGCTTCTCCTGTTGTTCACCATCATTATGGTCTCCTTCCCCTTCAATCAATTCTCAGACGAATGGAGGCCCACAAAAACATTTCTGATTCATCTGAAGCATCTTGCCGAACCAGATGAACGTCTTTGCAAAGCCAAGTGGACAATCTGACTTTACTCGTATGTTTCGTCTTTTCTGTGTTCATGTTTACTTTAACTTGAAGCATTTTCTGTAGTGTGTCGAACTTGTTGAACTGTGTGTTCTAGCACTTTTGAAAAATGTGAATTATACTTAAAAAGCTAACACTTTAAATATTAAAAAATAATTTAAGTATTTCTTTAATACGACACAAATGTGTCAATAGCGCACTCTTCAAATTCTTAATTTTTATAGTCTAAGCAATGATTTGTTCGAACTCATGTGTAGTTAATTTTTTTGCAGAAAAAATACTTATTTTCCGTTCTGAACTTCTGAATGCCAGATATTCAAAAAGTGCAATTTGGAGCGCAACCAGGATGCTAAACACCGTTCTTGTCTATTCCAAGTTTGTGACCTCCGCAACTAGATTTCCTTCTTCGTGGATCTCCACGGTTGTGTGTATTTTTTGTTCATCTTTCCTCTTTCTCAGAAGAATTAGTGAATCTTCCTCTAAACAAAGTAACATGCGTTAATATTATATTTATCAAACTACACCTTTCTGGTTAATTTATTATTATTATTATTATTATTATTATTATTATTATTATCGTTATTAATCATAAGAACATAAAGAAAAGTAACACAGATATCGTGTCGAAACCTGTCAGCCCTATTAAGTCATTAGTAGATTAATAATGCCACAAAAATTAATTGTGTATAAATAAAGAATATTGATCGTAATAATAAATAAACAAAGACAAACAAATAAACATTTATGTGTCCAATATAGAAGTATGGAGATTGAATTGAAGATTATAGATCGTAAAATTCTCCTTTAATTCCCAAAAATTCCCTGACTATGAGCATGAACTGAGTATAACAGATTGCTGGAGACTGTTGGCGGTTCTCTTTTAATTTAAACGCCTTCGGAATGACGCCCGTTCTCTGAAGGAACCCAAATGAAAGAATTATTATTAACATTATTATTATTATTGGCATTATTATCGCTTATAATCATATCTGTGGGATCATTTCATAAATTGTATGGTCATCGGATAAAAGATCATCGTAACGAGTACCCGCGGTATGCTATTCTAAAATTAAACACTGACAGTGGAGCTCATAACATTATTCCAGTTGCGAGCCTTTCGGCAAAGGCAACCTCACGACACACTCCAACTTCCTTGGATGCTCGGACCGGCAGATAAGCATAATGTAGATACTTCATTTTATTTAACCAGGCCCAGCGACAACGAAAAGTGTATGTAAGATGACCCATTAAGCGTTAAACAGGAAGAGCAAGTCTCGTTTAGAAATGTAGATGAACATTCAGTAAAATATAACGTATGAAATGAAGTGGTAAAATCTGACGTAATCAACTTGTAAGAACTTGGTTGATTATTACTTTCGCTTTATTTCATGGCTTTTATAATATTTTATTTTTAAAAAAACGTAAAAAATATTTTCTAAATTGTTGTTTTTCTCACCTTTTCGGAACAGTTAACATCCCAGGCAAAATGACATCTGACATATCTACCTATCTATGCGTACTGAATTAATGTAATTCTTGAGGACCTGTATTCTTTCGTTAGTAAATCAGAATGCACAAGTATTGATAGTGCTGGCAGTATTAGTTAAATGTGTTCTCAAATAGCATTAAAACCAGTTAGGAGACAAATTGAAAGTGCTTAGAATTTGCTGATGCATACCTGCTTAGCCGTAAATTTCATATACTCCTGAGGAGGACACTCTCCAGAAAGATACACACGGGGCGCGACATCAAGCCTCATTTGGCGTCCCTTGATGGAAAAAGGACGCCATTAAGATAAAGCAGGGTATTCGTGAAGTATTAATGAGACGCTAACCCCGCTAACAGGAAGTCCATCTGAAGAACTGCGATTTATTTCAAACAGACCATACGACATTCTGGACGAAAAATATTATCTAGACCCACCGCATTCTTACTTAGTTTACCTATGGTAGAGCTTTTATTAATCCCTGTAGATTATTTCTGCAAGAAATATTAAATTACAAAAATGATTATTGGATAGATTAAGCATTCAAGTTTCAACCAGAGAGTATACATTATGTCTCTTGCCTATCCAGATTACTATATACTATTTGAACAGTATGTAAAAAAGTACGTACATAGAGTTCTGAATGTAGCGCATTGTAGTATTGAATGTTATAATAGTAATGGATGGTAACATATTCAGTATATACTACGATGCTGTATATAACAACCGAATATCAGAATAACCCAATGTCGTGGAATATTGTGAAATGTCGGTGCCTAAACGTCACCCAAACAACGTTCCCAACTCAAGTCAATAAAGGCAATGAATCCGTGGAAACTAATAGTATTTTTTTCTGAAGCCTAAACCGGATATTGCTGGTGATTAGATGTGTAATTATAAATATGAGGGAACATTTTGTAGAGTGAGCGTCAAAGAAACGAAGGAATTTAGAAAAAAAAAACCTGTCACAAACCTCTTTATCCAATTCATTGGCATTCATAACATTATATTTGGTTGCGCATTTTTACTTTGCTTTTATTACATTTCTACTCTTTCCATTCATCTTCCCTCCGCCCATGAATTGGGTGGAGATCTCCACTCTCTGAGAAGAGGAAATGGTGGGTGATGTATAAATGATTACGTTCCAATGCTGGAATAAAAGGTACAAGCCACGGCTAACAATGTGAAAACCTTCTGTTTTATCTACTGCACGTTCCTCATCCTTGGAAATCAGCGGTAGAAAGCTAGCACTGGCTGCTACGCCTTGGGTCGCCCTATCAGCCGCAGATGGCCAGTGTAGCAGTCCAGTGACCTGCCAGCGCGTGCGTTGCGGGATACAACGCGTGCAGCTGACTAATTTTGTCGTCAATGCCTGGTCACGAAGTCACGTTCTTCACGAGTCACTAACGTGGGTTCTGCGTTTCTTCCTTTTTTCCCCCCAACGGGCGCGTTATAAACTTTCATTGTGAACGTCAAATAGTAATAGTGTATACACAGTGTCTTGAGTATTGGAATTGTTCAGCAGTTGGTTCAAAAATGAAACATTGTTTAATGAAATTGTTTTGTGCGAATAATACCTCCTGACTAGTAATGCTTTTCTTTCGCTTTCATATTGTACGAAATTACTGAAAATCATTGACTTTATAATAACACATTTCTAAATATAGAACACACTAGATTAAAACAAACATTCACATAAAATTTGAATATTCATTAACGTGGAATAAAACATGTAATAATCGCTAGGACGTGAGGAAAACTATAATACAGAGAGACGAGCTTAGTGTGGAGTCTCCGACGCATTAAACGATTTTAAACATTATTTTCATGTCTAATTATTTTAATTTTTTTATTGGATTAGAAGGTAACGAAAATATGACCAGTTCCTCACCAGTAGACCAAAACCCGTCGTGTGACACATCGCTCGATCTAAGTAAATGGAAGTGAGGATGTGGACCCTGTACGGTCTATTATCTCCTCCCTCCATGCACTTGCACTTTACCAGGGAGAACTTTTCTTTCCCGGGGTAGGTACTTAAGCAAAAGCTCTTCTCGTCATTTCCCGCAGGTGTACAAGTAGACGGACTGGGTATTTGGAAATTCCGGGACCCTATGACGAAACGAGAATATCGCGATACGCAAATCTACTCATCAGAGTGAGGGCGGACGGACCTACCCAGGTTACCTGATTACTATATGCAGGATAAAAGAAAGAAGAATCGCTTCGCCCTCTCTCCGGGATATCGCACCGCATTCCGATGCCCCAACCGACTGCAGCGGCGGGCGTCTTCGCGCTCGACATGGCGGGACGCGGAGGCAGCGAAGCAAGTCCAGTGACCTGTCGGCTGGGCCCGGCTCGTCGCGCGTGCGCGGGGAGCGGAGCGGAGGGCGGGGCGGAGCGAGGCGGGGCGGGGCGGAGCGGGGCGGAACGGGGCGGGTGGGGTGGGACGGAGCGAGGCGGAGCGGGGGCGGGGCGGGGCGGGGCGGGCCGGGGCGGGGCGGGCGGAGGGAGGACGTGGCCGCGGCGGGGGAGTGCAGGGGGGGCCGGTGCTTGTTGGCGCTGCTCGTTGGCGCGGTGCGGCGTCCGCGTTGTTTTCCGCGCGCGTTGCTTGCCCCGCTCGTTGCCGCCGCCTCCGCCGCCGCCGCCGCCGCCGCCCCGTGCATTAGCGCGCGTTAGCCCCGCTAACCTGTGGTGCCGTTGCCCCACACCCGCACCGCCGCCGCCCCTGCTTGCCTTGCGCCGCAGCCGTTCGCTTCTTCGCCCCGGGTGCGCGGTGCCACTTTCGCCTCGACCCCCGCTGCGTGACGCGAAGAGACGCGTCGAAATGTGTACTCGGCGGCGGGTTCGCCTCCGAGGAGAGCCTGCTGCCTATTCAAGAGAACCTGAAAAGACGCTTGGCATGTTTTACATGACAATGTGGTTCGGGAAAAATTACCTTGTTCTGTTTTGAAAAATTCTTATGTACCTTTGCATTTCTTGTCTCCTTTCTTTTACAATCTAAATAAGTTATTTCTGCTGATACATCTAGCTTCAAATATTTTTCATCGTATCTTTCCTGAAGATAACACGCCCAGAAAGATGACGATGCTTTACGATTTCTAACATGCCTCCGTCACAAAACATCGTCAATATTCTACAGCTGCAAAGGGTATTATTCCCCAGGGGTGAAAGGATGAAACCAATTTAAGATGAAACGTTGAAAATGTAGAATTTTGCAGATAATATGAGAAGGAAACAGCGGGCACACATGCAACCCGCGGGCACACATTGTGTACGTTCAACACATTCATTGCCATTGTTCATAGCTCGAAAACGGTGCTTTCGAGGCCCTTAAATCGAGCTTCTCGAGTTACCTTTCTTCGCCGTAATCTGCATAATGAGACCTTTTTGAGAGTTCGATGCATTGCGAATTTGGAGGATTTTGCTGAAAGGATGATCAAAAACGCTCGGAATTTCAATTCTGTGTAAAATTGAATTGTCTATGTGATGTTCTATGTAGTTTAATTGAACGGGTCTAAACCTTTTTAAGTTAATAAATGCTTAGAGTATTACGAATATTACTTAGAATGTTTACCCTCGCACAATAGTGATACTGATATATGATGAAACTTTCTGTATAAAATGGTTTTCTGTGTGAAGTAAGTTTCACTTGATTTACGAAGTGTGAGTATTCGCAGAGGTCCAGCTAGTATTACATAATTTGTCGCTTTAAAATCTGCTTTATATTTGTTCTCTGTATTGTTTCCTTGAAGCAATGTTCCTCTGGTTTCACACATTACGGTGATTATAACAATACATAACTGTTCAGGGTTTACATCGTATCTAAGAAAACAGAATGTATGTGCACGTCCATGCAGAGCTTGTACACTTGTTTAAGAATCCTTGCGGCAAAAAGAACCGTAACGATAGGGCAATAACCTTGTCGATTGCTCTAGTGAGCAGAATAAGGAAAGGAAGGATCAGTTTGAAACAGTATACTTACAGTTGAAAGTTTCTGGTCTTAAGGAAGAAAGTTTAGACATTTCTAAAATACTTGTTTTTAGGATAATTTGTCGAGATATTTGTCGAGGGGGATACGTAAAGAAATTAAATATTCACGGAACATTAAGTAGTTAGAATATACAATATTGATAAGTTGTATCACTTAGGGAGAAGAACATGCATCATTAACAAATTGAAATGGTGTAATGGTACTATTTGTTGAGAAGCAAATGATGAATAACGACTTGGATGAGACAGGTAAATCATCTTGAAATCATTGACAGGTAATTTAAACGCAAAATAAATTTAGGAAAAATACGCTTTCTGTACTGATTGTTTAAAATGGTAAAAAACAAACAAACAGGAAACATTTTACCATTTTACCACCAAAAAACAAACAAACAGGAATATTTTTCGTAAATGTTCACAATGTCGCATTTTGTGATGTCCGTTTGCTCCATGTTTTTCTGGACAAAAAACTTGTGATATACGTCTCAGTTGCTGCCCTCCAATTTTTCACGCATAAAATGATGCTCCTGAAGATGTCATAATAATGTAATCAGTTAAATGTTCTTTGCATTCCATTACACAGTTCAATACTTCAATAAGATTATTTTCTTTGAGATTGTTAAACATTTTTGCTTGTGATTTGTGCTTGGGCTTGTTATTCTCTTGTGATAGTGAATACTACGAGTAAAACCAATTTATTAAACACATCCTTCATGTAATGAGCTTAATATCATTTCTTTATACAGACGACTCTGGTTATAGTGAACTTCTGGGGACTAACATTTTTCGTTCACTATATCCGAGGTTCACTACAACCGATGTTGTCAAAATTACATAAAGTTTTTCCACAATGATTGATTTTATTAATGTAGTGATCCAGCAAAATACATTAACAGCACTAAATGAAAATAATTTCAATATCTTTATTTGTCCTTAAAAAGTCAATTGTTTGCTTCGTACGTTTTCCTTTAGTAATTTCTGTAGATCCTCCAGAGTTCGTTCTCTCTCCATACTTCGTTCTTCATTGTCCTGTGTCTCTAAGCATTGTAATGCAGTCTTGACACCGTTCAATTTTTGTTGCACTGTTGAAACACCGTCCCTTTCTCCGTAGGCCCTTTGCTCGCCTTGTAACATACAAGATCCAATCGGTAGCGGTAGCGGTGGCGCAGGCGGCCAATGAAACCGATCGCTTTTCCGTGCGGAACGGCGGTGATCGCCAGGCTGTGGGTCTGTGGCAGTTGCGCGCTTTCTGCCGCCTTAGGACACCTCAATGCGCCTTGTCTCGCGGAATCTCAAGTATCACCAAGATTGAAACCGAAGCAAGCAATCGCGCGTCCCCGCCACCAGTTGTAGCCCACACAGGACGCGGCCTTGGTTTCCTCAGTCAAACGCAGAGGCATAAGGTCATCAGTAAGGTTTCCATTCCAGGTCGGCTACCTTCACCTCTGGGGAGACTTCGATTATCACTTTTGACTGACTATATTTTTTTGGAATTTGCGCCACTGAGGCGATACACTTTTTTTTTCCAGGTGGGAATTAATTTCGGAATATTCTATTTCCGAAGTTCACTTTAGCCGAAGTTTAGGTTCACCATAACCGACTCTTCTTATGCTTATTTCTAATGTAAGTGAAATGGGACCAGTGACTTAAGTTCACTATAACTGGAGTCGACTATATTTTGCAATTACTTAATCTCATGTTTCCTAATATATTTTGTTAAACAAAACCCCAACAACAGGTTTGGGAGAATTATCTAGGAAACGCACTTGCCATTGATTTAATATTGTCAATGCTTATTGCACTTTAAAAAGAAACACAAGAATATAACTGAAAATAGTAACGATGATTGTATAATTGATGCATAAAGATATGCCTTCACATAATTGCAAACGAAAATATCTAAGAAATATTTTTGGTCTTTTGATAACTGTTGTGAATATATTGTATTTAGTGGGGATATTCAATATAGTATAGTTTGTTTACGCAAGTCCCTTACTTGCAGGTTCTGGTAACATTAGCTGATAGTTCATTATCTGTTGCTTTGTGTAGGTTTTCCCGCTAAGTGAGTCAGAATTGCGGGAATATTTGTGCACAGATTTTATTGACAGGTGATGAAAGAATTTTAATGAAGAAGCGGTCAGTAGAATATTGTATCGTGAAGGGAGGGAGTTATTATCGGAAAGCCACTGAGGAGTATCTGCACAGTTTCAAGTTGTGTAGATTTTGTGGAGAGTATCGAAATATACCCGCATTTTTGAAAAATATCCAGGTTTCGTGTGAACGTTTAGTGTGAACTTTTCGTTCATAGTGAATTTCTTAATGTTCGGAAGATACATTTTTCTTCTGGAAACAGAAAGGTAATTTATGAACTTAAACTCGGCACTGCAAATACTCTACAATTGACGTGTGTACTGAGCATTCAGTTTCCAAAAAGAGCGGCGGGTTTCATGATAATTTTTCGTGTTATTCTCGGATTTCTTCTTTCACATGCTTTGTAATGATTCTTGAAATAATGAACCATGAATGCCGCGGGTCTTTTTTCTTCATGTTCATGTAAAGACTTCTGTAACTGGGAAAATATCGTGTGATTAGAGTAATGTCTTCGGTCACGGTGGTTGGATGTGAATTTATTGGTAAAGTGTAGACTTGTTCGCAACTGAGGCTACGCCAAAACGACGTACTCATAGATTCTTGTTCTATGATATTTTTTCGACCTGATATCCTGTAGTCGACAGCAGGAATACACGTTAAAGCATTGAAGATATGCCTCATAGAGAGAGCACCTACCTTTTGTTCGTCGTTTTCAGTGCGTTCCATTTACATTTGACAATTTCTCCTGAATTATACCACGTTTGAACTCGAGAATAAAGGTGTATGGTATTACGTGTTTTATCGCAAATAGTTAATGTATACGTATGATATCATATTCGAGAAAAAGTGTATTGGTAAACTCGTTTTGAAAATCTGTTTAGTTATTAACTTGACATTAGTGCTTGATGAAAAATTACCATTTCATGCTTTCAATGCTTGAATGAATAATGTTAAAGCTTGATATAACTATACGCATTACTCAGAAATATTTTGATCGGTTTCAATAATATTCTGCAATTTTCTACCACCCAAAGCCTTTTGCCTCTGGAGAACGAACGATGATTCAGTTCAGCCACGAAATGATCTACGCCCCTTCTCACAATCCCAGAGGCCAAGGGAGCCACAGGGAACAGAACAGTTATCATTATCCATCTTTTAGCAAACGAAGTGATTTAGTAGTAGCACGATAAACGGTGTTAGAAATGAGTTACATGCGTCATTTAAAGACTTGAAACTCTTGCTTTCGTGGCGTTGTTTTTACTCTATCACATGCACAAATCCGCTGCATAGGTCAACTGACCTTACATCCCTTCCGAAAGAGAGTGTAAGACGAATATTTACGACCTTAAAAATCCACTCTCCGGCTGCGTTGTAACTTGGGAACTCGGATGTGCAATCTCAAATGCTACTCGTCACTGTATCGTAGCCGCATTTTAGTCACTTTCATTGTAAAAATTTAGAATTCTCCTCCCCCTGTTATTTACTAGAGGTATTGCCATATACCAAAATACGGGAAAATGAGGAATTGGGACTGCGCGAATGCAAAATTTCCGCATGAGTCCCGACGCAGTATACTATCTACTATTCCTCCCTTCGAAATAAAAAGGTTAAAGCGAAAAAAAATAAAAATAAGTCATTGAGGCAGAAATTGTGGATATTTTATCAACTAGGGAAAAATTGTGGAATTTATGGCTATCGGCGTAGAGAGGATAATGGGACCTCAAAAACGCGGAAGAAAAATTAATTGGGGAATTTGGCAACTGTTTCTAAGACAGTCGCCGACTTCGTATACAGCAACTACCATCTTCGCGCACTGTGTCTGATCAATTGCACGTGTTCCGGTGCGCGGCCGTAAGCAACGCGATTGCGCACTGTCTCAGAGAGCAACGGGATCCTTCCACGGGGCGAAGGCGGTGCCCGGCCGCCCGCGCGATCCCGCTACCCGTCCTCCTCCTCCGCCCTCCCCTCACCTTCCTTTCCTCCCTTCCCCTGCCAACTCTCCTCCCCCGCCGTTCCCTTTCCCCTCCTCCCCCGCTTGGGTCGGGCGCGTGAGCGGGTCTCGCCGATCAGCTGTGCGGGGGCGCGAGGCGGCAACGTTGCTGAGGCTGCGCCGCCACCGCCTTCGAGTGTCACCGAGCTGCGGCGGTGGCGGGCGGGGACCGCTTTCCAACGCCCACGGCGAGCGCCCTCCCGCGACCGGACGCTGCGCACGATCCTTCGTGGAACCTCGCGGGGCGCTGGGCGGCGAATTCGAGGACCGGAGCCGAGGTCGTCAAACGTTTTATGTTTCGAATCGACTTGCTGTACAATGTTACCAATTCAGAGATTTTTTACACGGCATGGCGATTTTTTATACGCCGCGGCGTATCGAAAAACTGTAGGGCGCGATTACAAGCAACCAGTGACCTCAGAGGCGCACCCAGAATTTTGCTCGGAGAGGGAGGGTTACAGGTTTAGGGTCCTGTCGACTCGACTTACAAATATTTTATTTTTTAATTTTGCTTTCCTTCATATTATTTTTTTATTTTTGATTAATGTAAACTACATGTTTTATTGGCCTTTTTAATATTTATAACATTACCAATTGATGCATTGAAATAATGATTGAATACATTGATTTATTAAATTGAGCTAGTAGTGTCATAGCCCGCTAGCATGCCTGAATGCACATCATTTCGTTCTAAGATTTCGGTAAATAATAGGCGTTCCCAATTGTGACGGCAGGACAGGGTGTTAAAGCTAAATTCTCAGAATCCCATATCCTCTTGATTCTCATTTATTTGACCATCCACTTATCATGGGAATGCTCTTGGCAGCACAGACAGCCGCAACATTTTGGGTCAAATTCCGTTTATCGTGTTTAACTTATATGTATAGTACAATAATGTTGAAATGTTGATCGATTGTGTGTAAAATTAACATGAAAATAAACTATAATACTTGCAATTAAAAATATTAAATATTTTTTTGAACACAAAATATTTTTGAAATATATTTCGGGAGTCTTTATGAAACACATGCTTAGTCTATTTGTGCATTAATCCGTGGGCGCAATGTTCATTTCAATGTCCGTGGGATGCATAGTACAGTAAATCCTCCACACCAATGGGCATAATTTGTGTGTAGTACTTGGCCTAGTGTTTCTGGACTTTTAGAAGTCTATCCTACAATTGATCTCTTTTCCTTTCTCCCCTCCCCTATCGTGTGCCCGCTCTGTCATTAAGTAATAAACAATATTAAGAGGTATTAGGTTCGTGGTCATTTGGTTGTGGATTCAAGTTTCATCAATGACTGCTTTTGACCTATCTGTATTTTGATATTAGACTCTTTCATACCAAATTTTCTTCCTTTTTTTGAGTTTAAAAATCTGTGTTACTCAAATATAGTTACCGTGTTTAGGTTTTTAACTTATCGAGCATACCCTTGGGTTTTCAAATGTTGTTTGACGTCATTTTCTCGATGCACGGTGAAGGGATAGTTAGAGGTGACCGCAAGCATACTATTCAATTCCTTTCTGTTGTTTTAATATCCTTAGTACTAGAAAAGTTGTTTCAGTGAAAACGTCTAAACAGTTTCACGAGTCATTCTTTGAGAGCAACGAGGTTCCGGGTGATTATGTTCTGAAGAAATGTCGGTCACCATTGAAAAAAGACAGTTCCCAAGACACGCTCGAATGGATGCATTGCTGTTCAGAATAAAGCAGTTATAAGAGACCACAGACTTAATTTGGATTGGCTTGCCCCAATTTATAAGTACTTGCCCAGCGCTAGTGGCCTAGTGGCTGGGATGATATTCTGAACTAAAGAATGAGAACAATACCTGCCTGCTGTATAGTCCGAAAGTTGCTTGCATCTGATAGAACACGACTGAATGTGATAGCATACCGAATGCATTTTGAAATAATTAAAATAATTCTTCTTCAAAATTTTTTTCTAAAACATTGTCATCTGTTTTTTTTTCTTTTTCTTTTCATTCCTGGTTATGCTTGGTGAAGCCACCGTCTGTATTGTCCATGTTTTTAGAAATCTGGATAACAACACTCTCTTTTTCAAAACAATTTTACATCAGTACCTATCATTGTAAATACTTTCTTTTGATTTGACAATAGATATTATTCTGCTTTGAGACAGGACATAAATTGTTGCATTTTCAACATTCAAAAGTTTGTTTAATTAATGATAATGGTTTACCAACTTCTTACAATGCGATTCCGATAAAACATTCACCGAAGGTTTGTAATTTTATTAACTCGTGTAATGTAGTACTGTTTAACTTTTCAGTTTGATGCAATGTGAGGAAACCAACTCCTCATCCAAACTGTGATTCATTTTTAGGTACTACTCCAGCATTCGCCAGGACGGACGGGAGAAGCAACGAAAGCCCATAGACTCTGCCAGGATAGAACCACGCCACCCACTGAATGTGAGGTAAGTGTTCAAACTGATTATGAAATAATCATTTACTTATTTATTCATTTACTGACGTGGGTATACTGACGTTTTGGGTTGAAAACATATGTTTTCTGTCTAGAGGCAAAACAAGCAATTCACAAAGAATGTAATTGTAATCAGTATATCACAACATTCAAGATCTTTAAATGGACTGCATTTTAGCGCATGTGCACGACACGGATTCTCGTGCTCTGCATGATGTCATCAGACTTTCTCGTCCAAAAACGCACGTATCAGACCCCTGTAATATTGTTAAGATCTGGACCGCTCCAAACGTAGAAGTGTGAAGAAAAACCAAAGACGATCTCGGCAATATTTGTTATGTTTTTACCAGTGTTTTCATCAGTGAAATAAGCAAGTTTGCGATTTTTCAAACTATAAGTTTTATTTATTCCAAGAGAACGACTAGCAGCAGCAGCACAGCGGTTAAGAAGCAGCCACCTGTGGTCAGATATAGATTGAGCTCTGTTCGAATACAATCACAATTTCAGATATACTACGTATTGCTATCAAAGTTACAATAGCAAAAAATCTCGATTGTCATTATACGGTTCATTACCTCAAACATGTTAATGAATATCTCTCATATTTCAAATACTCGTATTTTTTCAGCCAGCTGGATACTATTGAATAGGATTGTGAAGTTTGAAGGTCTAGTTCTCTATTTTTCTGGTTTGTAAATAACGTCTGAAAGATGTAGGGCAACATATGGTGGCGGTGCAGAACATGAGCACGGGAAAGGTCACTGTTAACGTAGTCCTTCGAACTCTATGTCTAAGCCAAGCAATTCCAGTAAATTACCACGTGCAAAGTGTTCTGGTTGTGCGACTCCTGCGCCACTCCTCCAGCCTCAAGAACTTCCGGCGCCGTGCGCGAGGCCCCTCCGCGAAGAGAGCGGAACGCCCTCCCGAGCGCCCCCCCTCCACGCCTCCCGCCCCCGCATGCGGCCCATCGCGCGGCCTCCGCTCGCCCGCACCGCGTCCCTCCCACACTCGGCGCTCAGCAGCAGCTGCAGCACCCGCCGCGCCCACCCGGCCCACGCCAACGCTATCACCGCCATTGCTGCCTCCCCCGCAGCACCGGCTGCTCACTTCGCAGCCCCGCCGCCCCGCCACTCCTTCCCTCCGCCATCCCTGCCACACCCGCCTTCCTGCTGCCCCACTACTCCCTCTCTCTGCCATCTCGCCGCCCCGCCACTCCTTCCCTCCGCCATCCCTGCCACACTGCCACATCCACCTTCCCGCTGCCCCACCACGCCTTCCCTCCGCCATCCCGCTGCCCCGCCACTCATTCCCTCCGCCATCCCGCTGCCCCGCCACTCATTCCCTCCGCCATCCCGCTGCCCCGCCACTCATTCCCTCCGCCTTCCCGCTGCCCCACCGCTCCTTTCCTCCGTCATCCCGCTGCTCCGCCTCTCCTTCCTCCGCCATCCCTGCCACACCCGCCTTCCTGCTGCCCCACTACTCCCTCTCTCTGCCATCTCGCCGCCCCGCCACTCCTTCCCTCCGCCATCCCTGCCACACTGCCACATCCACCTTCCCGCTGCCCCACCACGCCTTCCCTCCGCCATCCCGCTGCCCCGCCACTCATTCCCTCCGCCATCCCGCTGCCCCGCCACTCATTCCCTCCGCCATCCCGCTGCCCCACCGCTCCTTCCTTCCGCTATCCCGCTGCCCCGCCACTCTTCTCTGCCATCCCTGCCACCCCACCTCCCGGTCCTTCGCCGGCCCCTCCCACACCCCTTGCCTCTCACAATCCCGCAATTTCGCTGCCCCACCGCCCTTCCTTGATGACACATCTTATGCCGCCCATCTTCACCGTTGCCATCTCTGTCACTTCCAGCGCCTCTGACACCGCCGCGCTGGTAGCACTATCTTCGCGGCTGTCGCTATAACTTCTACCACCGCTATTTCCCCACTCGCAACCATCACCGCCAGTGCTACCGCTGCCACCACCGCAGCCACCTCTGCTCATTTGCGCCTCTCCCAAGTGTACCAGAGCCATCGCCCTTGCACTTTTTCCAGCATATGTAGCATGCCCCTCTCTGTGCTGAAGATCAGTTGCTCTGAATTCTGTCTTTTCGCATTCTTGATGATCTTTTACCGTTACGGATTATCCTGATCATAACTTATTCCTTACTGAACCCATAATCGCTGCGTGTCTGCCACTAACTACAGATTTTCGCAGCCACTGCCACTATTCTTAACCACTTTTCGCCTTCAACGTTATCATCTCATTGATTTCGAATCGCTTTTTTTGCGAATCCCTTGTGTCTGTACCTCCGCCACCGTCCCCAATGATCGCGATTCCTCTATTCCTTCAATGCCATTGAAAACCGTTGTAAGTTATCACCCCTAGTTTCTTCATTGTCCTCTCTGCCCTGCTGCGGTCGCTGTTTCTATCGTGCCTACCCTACCACTTCCACCTCCATCTTCATCGCCGAAGCGCCTCCGCCTTCGCCACAGCCACTACTTCTCCGCCCTCGCCCCTCCCCCATCCCCGCCCCCGCCGCCTTCGCCACGCCGCCGCGGCGCCGTTGCTCTCCGCCTCGGCCACGGCGGCGGCGGCGGCAGCAGCGTCTCCCCGGCACAGCCTTCATTACCCACCGGACAATGGCGCCATTATGCATGTATGTTATGTTCGGGACTAAGTTGCCGCACGTATTAGGGCCCTATTTGCTTGCCTGCTCGCCCGCTCGCCCGCGCGCTCGCTTGCTCTCCGCCACCGCGCCCCGCCTCGCCCCGCTCCGCCCCGCTCCGCCCCGCCCCGCTCCCGTTCCCGGCGGCCGCCTCCGTCCGCCGCCCTCCGCCGCCACCGCCACCGAGCGAGGCGAGGGGGGTTCGTTAATTTATACTGGAAATCTGATTAATTTCGTTTCTCCCCTGCCTGCGCTCGCTCTTACCCACCCGCTCTGCCCGGCCCGGCCCGCTCCGCCCTCCCCCGCCTGCCGGCCGCCCTCCGTTGCCGATTCGGGCTTCGCGGGGAAGCGGCGGCGGCGGCGGCGGCGGTGGCGGTCCGGTGGGTAGGGGGAACAATGATTGAATATATCGCGGCGGCGGTGGCGGTGGTGGCGGCGGCGCGTCGAGCGAAAAGTGTAATTGTTCGGAGGCCGCGCCACCTGCCGCTGGTTGTGCCCGTCCCTAGGGGGACGGTGTCGCTCGCCTTCGGCGCCCACGTCACTCTTCTGCCCTTTACCATTGTTTATTTGTTGGTTTGTTTGCGGGTGTGGGGAAGCTACCACCGCGGTATCAGTCAAGTTTTTGTTTTTATATGACAAACTAGTTTTCATACGTATGGTTTATTGCGTCATTTGGAGAGACATTTCCTAAATGATGAAAGTTTTCGTCATTGTCGATCCTGACAGCACACACTTCGATTCGAGAAACCTTTCATTAATTTTTACTTCCTTTTGAATTTTTTAAAACACATTTGCAATACTGAGTTAGCCTCAGTTAGCAGGTATTCTTAGAAAACTCCATAGAACACGTTCGAACGTAATTTATATATAATGAAATCCTTTCAGCTTTTTTAAGACTGTAATACATCGTATTCTGTAAGTCATCAATAACGTCCGTCACATGTCCGTTGAAAGACCGAACTATATAATGAGTTGAATTTTTCGTCTTTGTCGAACTGAGAAAGATTAATCACTGATGTTAACAAAAATATGACGTGTTGCGAAGTTATGCTAATGTTCCCGCTTAACAATTAAAATTGCTGAAGGCTAAACCGATCTTCTTTGGATTTCATTCCTCATACGTTTGTCAAGCGACAGAATCATTGTAATGTGTGAGAAGTATGATTCAATGAGGATTTTAATTTTCTCAGACAATTCACTTATGTAAATCTTATCTCGCATGAATGCATTTAAAACAACATTTGCAAGACATTCTTAAGGAGTTCATCTATTAATCTGTTTTTCTTGTCGCAGAGTTAATTTCTTGTTGTTAAGTGTAATACCATTAATTCATTTTTTAACATTTTTTATTGAAATATTAAAATATATACCGGTCTATTTGATGTAACAGTACTATTATTTTCTTGCTATAACATTCACATATTAAATAATTCGACACGGATTCATCGTCATCAAATCGTAATATTCTTTTGTCAGTTTCATTTTATGAAATATCTAAATTATAATATAAGAATATCGTGACTCTAAAACACCGACGTCACGCATGAAATCCCGATTACACCTCAAAAACCGAATTCCCACTTGGTCTCACGAACTCGATGTAACGCCTCTCTGCCGACATCGCTAGAGAGATTCTCGGAATCACTATGGTTTTCATCCGAGCGAGCGATGGCTCTTTGTGGGTAGGTGGTAACTGTTGACAGTCCTGAGTACACACGAGGAGCGCTTGCCTGCCTCTCAGCCGCATGTTCTTCTTCACGGGCGCGCCGGAGCAGGATTCTTGTGGCACGCCTGAGAGGCGGAAGGCCTGAAGAGCGGCCGCTGGCACCTTGCTAATGTGCTGCGACCTGCCGTTTCCTGTGCGTCATCGCCTCTTCGCTCACTCCTTCCCCCGAACAACACTTGAATATTGAAGGAGTTAGCGGTGCTTCACGCGAGTTCAGTGCTTCCCAGTGCTACCAACATCTAGCCAAGGGTAATCGACTACCGACTGAATGTTTCTAGCGCAAATGCAAAAGTTATTAATATAATTTCAGACATTTATGAATATCGGAGCGTTAAATAAACTAGGAGATTAAATATTCTCTAAAGGTACAAAGCAAGTTGGTGTTTTTATTGTGATTCGGGGACCATACAGTTTGCTTACCAACTGTCTTTGATGAAGAATTGACCGTGAATGAATTGCCGGTTCGTTTCCTTTGTTGAACACGGAATGATAAAATATTCATTCTAGCTCCAGAAACAAGCTTTAAATCGTCGTGCTTCAAATATAATTTTGAAATGTTCATATGAGATGCAAATATTTTGTGAGGGAATATTTGTTAAAATACTGTCGAATAAGTACTTTTAAAGAACAAAAGAAATGGAGATGAATATGAAATGTAACCCGCTTGCATATTTAACTGAATATTGATAAATTTATTTATCAAGCGTCAGTTATTTCGTTTTGTTACCATAATTAAATGGGGATTATTTGAGAAAAAAATACAAGTGTTAGCATGGCCACATCTTGATTCTCACCTCATACCTCTCACCTCATGATCCAACTTCGTGTAGGATCAGTTATGAAAGCAAATGACACTCGAGTTGCGAAGATTAATATATTCAGAAAACAACATTTGTGTAAACAAGAAGATGAATGAATTGGCGAAGAGAAGTTCAGAAGGATACCAGGAATAAAATTGCACTTGCTGAACAAAAAAAGGTACTACTAATGCTTAAGATGTTGTCAATTTGCGATGATTTCTATTAGGGTGAGAAGAGAACAGCGGGAGCAAGAGAATTGCTAGACTGTAACTTCTTGAGGCGCTAGAAACTTCTCTACGATATCGTTTATTCAGTGATGTCAACATAAAATCTAGATACACGAGCAGTGCTTTGAAGTGCTCAAATTCTGACAATTGTTTTGTTAGGTTAACTGCGGTGAACGTCTAACTCCAGTAAGTAACAACAAATTATATGGATCGAAATACAATCTAATGGCCTAGAACACTACTGCTTAAATGTTTGTACCAATTTAAAAATATTGAAAGACGATCTTTAGTTAAAGTAACGTGGGCAAAACATTGTCATTTAACGCTATTGAATTATCGTTAATTTCGAATTTTTATCTAGTTTCTGCGAACACGAAACAATAAATGATTAAAATTGGAAATAGAAGATCTAATCCCTTTACGTGATCCTTAAAATAATTGATAATCATTCAAATCACAAAAACAAAATAGATGTTCACCATCACGTAGGTACCGTCCCGATTTCTTATACAGTGCTTGTGTCCAGTCTTCGAGAGCTCAGTGCGTTCATCGCCCGCCCTGTCCATCTCGCATCCAACACAGCAGGCGCGGGGGCGGGGCGGGGGCGCGGCCGGCGGCGAATCTGCTTTGGGCGCGGAGGGCGGTGCGGCGGCGGGCGCGGGCGCGGGGGCGGGGCCGGGGCCGGGGGGTCGAGTCCAGCGCGGTCCGAGCGCGCGAGCGGAAAAGCCGCTCTCGCCCGCCCGCCCGCCCGCCCGCCCGCCCGCCCGCCTGCCTGCGCGCGGGGCGTGGGCGTGGGCGGGAGCGGCGGCGTCGCCAGGCTGCTAATCGCGCTCCAGCGCCGCTAATCCGCCGCGCGCTATGAATACTGAACGCGGCGCGCGCTCGCTCTCGCGCCCGCCGCCCCGTGCCGCGCCTCGCCTCTCCCTCCGCGCCGCGCCGCGCCGCGCCGCGCCGCGCCGCGCCGCGCGCGCCGCGAGGCCGGCCTCAAGCGTTCGGACGCGGCCTCCTTATCGCCCGCGCGCGCTCCCCGCCCTTTCCGCGTCTCCCCATTGACATGCGCACTCCACAACGTTTCGCACTTCGTACGCCAGGGAGCAGAGGCACGGCGAGGTAGTGGACGGGTTGGCGCAATGAAATTGGGTAGATTCTCCTGTACTCTTTTAGAGCCAGTTTTGAGGGTATTATTTGTAAATAGCTTAGCCTGGCGCCTCCAGTGGCGGATACTTTCACGAAGCTAGTTTTTTTTATTTGTGCTATGCAAGTTTATATTAAAAATAAATTTTGGAGAATGCAGTACTGTCGGAGCCTTAACCCGAAAACATGTTTTTTCTAGAATTCTTCCACAATATTGTCGAAAAATACGGCTAGAAAAAGAGCCCGATTTGTGGAGAAAAATCCAATGTAATCACATCCGTAGGTGGCTTTAAAACATCTTCAAAACACATTTACGTGCTAAACCGCCTCCCCGTCTTCTTTCGAGAATTCAGTACCAAATTAGCCTTAATTGTCAATCTGATGAATCCAGTCGTCACGTGTAAATGCTGGAGAGAGTCTTTAGTAATTCACAAAGTTTCATTGAAACCACCGAAAACATTATTCATTTTTTAGAATTCTTCCAAAACATTTTGATGGAATTTGGCTAAGAAGTTTCTATTTGGCAATCGACTGGTCTCGTCGAGAGCAATTGGATGAGCAATTTACCACTTCCGTGTACGCCGTGAGTCACTCAAAACATGTTTTAGTTGCTTAAAATTACAAAAACAGAGATTTTTAGATACATTAAGTCACATTTTGGAGAGGCATCTACAAAAAAATGATCAGTTTCCCATCAGAAGACCGCGACGCATCCAATGACACCTTATTTGTTTTGATTGGTGCAATAGAAATTGCGTAACCGTGTGTGACGGATGGACGGGCACAAGTTACTATGTACGTTATAACTTATACAATACTGTACTACCGCATACCTCTTCTTAAATGCTATCAAACCAAAAAAATCTACCCAAGTATTTTGAAGGACAATCCAAACAGCATGAAATGCTAACATTCTGTTCTGGTTTAATGATATAGTAACGAACGAACCTTTCTTACTGAGTACGTAAAATAGTAGAATGTTGACTAATCCATTGAAAGTCTGTAGTAAAAATAAATGTAACGAGTGGTGCTACAACACGTCATATTATCTCGTATTTATTTTTTCATTTTTCCAAATTTTACAAAATTCACCGAAATTCGATTCTTCTTCAGTTTTGTAAGGGAATTTTATTCAAGAAAAAATAAATCCAAAAATTTAGAGCCAATTTTGAGAAAAAATAAAATATCGTTGAGACATATTATAAAATACACCGAAAAATTCAACACGTTTCATATTCAAAGGTCGCGACATCAGCCAAATAGATCAGGCAATATCAATTTTGCTGAAACCCTTTTTCGGAATTTGCTGCTAGCTGTTTTCATGACGACAAATTTTTCCGTAAACCAATTTTTCGGCATCAAGGATCATCAAGGATGTGTTATGGTTTTGTAACTTGTTAGAGGAAGTAGTTTATAACATAAAGGAACACGAATTATCCATTTTTGGGACCTGCATTACGACTTTTCGAAAAATCGCCATTTTTCACTGCACCTTTACGTAATTTCCTCTATACTACATACGTAGTCGCGGGAAAGTGAAGATTGGAGCTAAATATTAAAATGCTTTTATTTTTGTCCTAATGTATTTAAAATGCTTTATTAAACATTTTACTTCGAATTATATCGAATTATTACTTCTATGAAACACTATCGAATCACTTAAATAAAAATTTATTTTTATCTGCATTGCGTTTTGAATAATGGCGACGTTGATCTTCGAAGGAATCTTTAAACTGTAATATAGAGAGCAGTGTTCGATGAATTTCAAAGTTTGGAACGGTTGTATTGTTCAAATTCGGAACCGGATGGACCCTCAACATTACCAACTGTTTTACGCCTCCCATGTTCTCTTTCAGGGGGACCCAAGAACGATCATATTGTCTGTTACTTGTCTCGTTTTCTGGTTGAGCGAATCTGGAATATGATTAGGATGAAAATGTCTGAGGATTTGATTTTGGAGGTAATTACGCGATGGATTTTCATGTGCCACAAATATGTTACGAGACGTTGGCGATCTTCCACCATTTAAAAATCAACAACTCTCAGCCGGCAAACTGACTTCCAGAAGTCAGTGTGCCATTCTGCGTACCACTGATTTCGGTCGACAGTAGAGCAGAGTTTTCCAAAGTAAACCCCCTGGACCTCCAAGAGTCGATCGTTAGTTCCAAGTCGATAGGGTAAAAGACTTCAATTGGGAGTTGATGGTCATTAACGTAATTGGAGTAAATCAATGAGTCGAACCTACGGTTCGTGTTCCTTTGGGACATACGCGCGAGTTCTGAGAGAAACGTGAGCAACGCTCCAGACAATTCATTGTATTGTGCATTGAATTCGTGTTGTGATACATTTATAATAGTCTTAAAATGACAATGATTTTTATTTGAGATTGTAATCTTACATCAATATAAGTTCATATTTCACAAATTAAAACGTATGTATGATTATTTCTTACTTTGGAAACATTATTGTTCATTTGTATATTTGGAGGAGCTTCTATGCAGGGATAGAGGAGAAGGGATAGTTTTCAAGTCGGTGTATTTGAAAGCTAGCTTTGATAACAACATTCACTCATGTTTTTCATGGCGTTTATATACTTTTTGAAATAATAATTCCAACTGCCCTTTATCAACTGATCAATCATAGCGTATACTCAATGAAGAAAGTTGCAGAAAGCTGGGAATTCTCATCTCGCTCTACTGGCGATTTGCTTGATTTTCAATTCATGCATCAGCTGAAACTATATATGAGGTTAAAGAAATGTCTTCAAATAATGTAGTTAGTTATTGTAGTAGCACGTGTGTTTGAAAAAAAACCAGTCTTGTACCTTTGTAGTGATAATCACATTCACTATCGAAAATTTTAAAAAAAGGAAACAAAAAACGACAACAAACGAACAACCTATTTTGTGTTTCTAAATTTTGTTTAATGAAGAAAGATGCTAAAAAATATGAACTGCCTGAAAAAATATGCCAATAATGACTTCCTGTCTATGCCATTTAACAATTTTCTTGAGAACCGTCGTATTTCTTTCGAAATTAACAGAAATATCCGGCCTTTGACGGCCTTCAAACTCGTACAGACTATGGTCGGCCGTCACTTTACATATTGATGTCGCTGAATGGTAGGTTGTATTAGTCCCCTAATTAGTGCCCGCCGAAGCGAATCACGACCTGCCTGTGTCCCGAGAAACGTAGGAAATCATTTATGCTTTTATTGTCGATAAAAGCTCCATAGCTGTTTCTAAACAATAGTGAATAACCAAAGCAATTTTTTTAATCTAAAAAACTGATGTAAATGTAATCAGTAGTAATAAAGCTTACGATTGATTTCTACAATACGGGAAAAGTGCTAAGGGGTGTTCTAATAACGAAATGAATCAAGCACTGTAATTGAAAGATCTCCTGCTCACATAGGCGTGCGGATGTCCAAACCAGAGAGGAGGGGCAAGAAGATTTCTAGACCTCCTTTGTCATTAAACTTTCTGAATTTACAGATGTTAAATTTTAGTAGTAAGTAAATGAAGAATATTACAAGGAGAATCAAATATCAACTTTATTGATACAAGAAATAAATGCAGTTAATTGTGTAGCAATCCATTAACACCTTTGTCAGGTGGATTGGAGGGCTTCTTTCCCAACTGTCGTGTATTAGTTTCCAAATTTTTCAGGATAAAAGTGGGGAAAATCAGGAATTGAACTTAAGTAAATAAAATGTTTTATTACACAAGGGTACAGAGTCTCTTAGAAAATATTCAGGGGGCCATGTTCTCCTCTCGCACGTCTAGGCTTACTCGTTCAGTAATACACGAAGTCCCTAGGATTGAAAAATGGAAGGTGAGACGTGCATAAAGTAGCGGTTCTCACGCCAGTATATTTTTACTTTTTTGTTTCAAATATCAGACTCAAAAATGGGATACAACGACCGCTTTTAAAATGAGGCAGTTTCGTACAAAATGTTGACAAAAAGTATTTAATGGAAGTAGAAATTTGTGTTTATTACAATCCTACGTGAGAATATTCTACGTATAGTTTTATGAATAGCCTACTTTTGCATATTATTTTATGCTAATTTCTGGGTTTAAAAACAGGAAAAAATAGATTTTGTAAATTTTTTTTCTTATATGACAAGTTTTCAACGTCAGTACAACGTCGTGACATTTTCATGCACATTCACACTCACCAACGGAGCCATAAAACAAGATTTTAATAATTGTATGGTTTTGTCGACTAAAAAACCTAACCAAGGTAAACCTCAACTCCGTACTGCGGATTGTAGAAAGCAACCACAAGGACTGGAACAAAGTAATGAAAAGACCGATAAGAGGTACCGTGACAGAAGTTGACGTAAAAGTAGTGGATTTCAAAGAAATAAAAATTCGGTTGTGATTAATTAACAAATGCAAAACACATACACAGTATATGTAGCAGTAATCTAACACCAATGTTGAAACAGTTAAAGGCATTTGCGTAATACTGTACTGTTGTTGACCTCATGCAATGAAAGAGAGAAATGAAAAGCCATTCTTAGCCGTTTGTGTCCTTTAAGGATTTAACAGACCACAGCCCGTTAAGAACATGGAATAAATGACGTGTAACTATATTTGGCACATATTCCAAGAAATGATACGTTTGGTTTATATTGTTATTTTAATAAGATTAATATTACAAAAAAGATTGAATGGCCCGACAAATCATAGATAACAGACCTGGTAGGTTATGAATCTCGGTTATCGCTCTGGTTTACAGTCTTCAACCCCGTCTGTTATTTGCTGTTTATCGGCCTAAGAACGTTAACATCTGTAAGTATATTTCATTCATCCAATGCGAAACGAAATCTCGACGCGTTCTCTCCTCTGCAGGCGAAGTAGAACGTGTCAGAATCAGCCGGCGATCGCGGGGCCTCATCCCCTGCGAGGCCCTCGGCCGTCGCAGCGCAGGGAGCGGGCGCGCGCGGGAGAACGTGTCGCCGACCTGACAAAGCAGTTCCGTCGGTCGCTTCGAGTCGCGACGCGTCGGGGGATCTCGAGCGGCCAACGAACGCTCGAGCGCCGGGCTGTGTGTCGACGCGAGCGGAGCGTCTCTGGATCCCCAGTGTCCACGGGCGACCGCGAGGAGCTGCGGCGCGCCCCCGCCCCTGGTCCTCCACGTCCCCGCCTGCCGCCGCGCCGCCGCCGCCGCCGCCGCCGCCTCGCTCCTTGCGGCCCTCGCCATGTGAATACGCGTTAATTGACTGATAGGCGGTGATTCATCGGGCGTCGAATTCAAGCGGCCGCCGCCGCCTCCGCCGCCGCTCTCCTCCCGTCCCTCCCGCGCGGGCGGTCGCCGCGCCGCGAGCGGCCTTTCACACTGTCTCCGCACTTTTTTAATTCTTTTTTTTTTCACACACACTCGCTCTCACTCCCACACACACGCGCGCGCGCGCACGAAATACTCTCTTTTTGTGTAAAAATAAAAATACCCACCCCATTTTTCTCCCTATTTAAAGATATAAAGAACTACCACGCCAAAAAATTCAATTGAAGAGCGGGAGATATTTCAGGGTTAAAAAGTAGGGGAAGTTAGGATAACGCGGACGTGAAGTGGGGCCAGGGCGTAAGGCGAGAGAATTGCGATTGCGCGGGGGGGAAGGGGGCGGGTCGGCGGCGGAGGAGGAAGGAGGGCGACGAAGAGGGGGATGAAGTGCGGCGCCGAGGAGGAAGGGCGACGGGGAGGAGGCCGCTTGATTCGTTTTTGTTCTCGTAACTGATTTTTCGAACACATACATACAAAAATAAAAATAATAAAAAAATCTCCTCTCGGTCAGACAATAGGGCCGGACCAAGGGGCTTTCTGTACTCATTTTCGTCCGCTTGCACTATATTGTGAAAAAAAAGCGGGGGGTGTATGTGTGCGAGCGCTCGGGTACGGGAATGAGAGGCGGAGGGGCGTGCAGGGAGACAGGGGGGAGGTTTTGTTAGTTCGATGGGGAGAAAAAAAGAGGTGGTTAAAAGAGAAAACGTTCAGTGGATTGGAGTTGCGCGAGAGCGCGGCGGGGCGCGGGGCGGCGCCGGGGGCGGGGGAAATGGTGCAATCGTTGATTAGAAGAGAACAAGAGCGCGCGAGGGGCGACAGAGAAAGAGAGCGACGCGCAGAAGGGGGAAAGAGAGGGAGACGCGCGTGGAGAGCGGGGGACTTGAGAGTAATGAGTCCGGATTATAATTATGATAATGAATTTCGGAGCGCCAGCGTCCAGTTGACGTGTTGTTGGGAACACAGCGGCGGGGCGCGCGGCGCGGGGCGCGGCGGAGCGGGGCGCGGGGGCGGGGCGAAGAGAGGAAAGGGGAGAGGGAAGTCGGGATGGCTACCGCGGAGATGAGCTGCATATAAAGTAACCCCTCCCCGGGCCCCGCACCGCTCTGCCCCCGCGCGGCCGGCGAGCTCGCTCTCACCCCTTAACACGCCGCGGCGGCGGGGCGGGGGCGACGGCGGCAGCGGCGGAGGCGGGGCGCGGGCGGCGGCGGAGGCGGCGGTCATAGCAATCGATAATAACTTTATCTGTGTTCGCCGGGGCCGCGCTGGCCGCCGCCGCCGCCGCCGTCGGCGGTGGAGGGGGCGATGGCGAGGGCGGCGGGGTGCGCGCGCGGGGAGTCAGGCGGGGAGAGCGAGACGGGACGGGCCGGGGAGGGGCGGGGAAGGGAGACGGCGGCGGCGGCGGCGGGGGCAGTACATCTTGCGGCGCGCGGGCTCGCGCGAGCGAACAACTGCGAATCAAAGAACCAGGCGGGCGCGGGGGCCCCTGCCTCCCCGCCCCGCTTCGGCCGCCCTGTCGCCCGTACTGCGCCATATTGCGTCGCCACGTCACCCCGCCCCCGCCCCGCTCTCGCTCGCCCGCGCACGCTTGAGCACGCGCGTGCACGCGGCAGGCTCGCCCTTGTGCGCCCCGCCCCGCCCCCGCCTCCGCAGCGCTCCGGGCGCACCCGCGGCGATCAGCACCCGTGCGTCGCCCGCGCCGCCCCAAAGAGCGCGTTGTCAGAAGGCAACGCGTCCGGCAGCCTTTCGAACTTGCTGGACACGGAATCTTTGTGCGACAGCTGCGCGCTGCGGTCCATTCCTATAGCTGGCGTTAGGTTTTGGAACGTCTTCGTTTTTATGTCGTAATTCTCGTTCTTTAAACTAGTAAATAATGTTTGCGAATAATGAACGCTACATATTTCGCGGCTGCTATCATTTCTTCTTCACTTTCAAAAGATTGAGTGGTTATTTGAAAAGAATATACCTGTTATCTGAATAAGACTGAGGAATTCACACCTGCAATGAATACTAATGGACTAACTAAATAATACCTAATACTACAATACTTAATAACACTTAACTTATATACATCACGAATAATTGACTTATCATCATTGTTCATGAGGTGCACAAAATTCTCCATTCTAAATCAGTAATGTAATTCTTTCAAGTATGTTTTACTTCCAATTTTGTTAAAGTGGGAAATTACGTGAGTCACATTGTAAAATGTGAAATAAATTGGGAGTAAATTATAATAATCAAACAAGGCAAATGCAACATATCATGGGGAACTTAATGATATAGTGTGACCACCTGTTATCTTTAAAGTATAGTCAAAACTAGTCAAATTCCTTGTCAGCCACCTATTGTGAAGCGTCAAGATTCACAAGTCACGCTTCGCGTGGAACGAAGTGTTGAAGATGTAACTAGAGAGTTCGCTAGCGTCGGCAGCAGTCGAAGCGCTCCTGGGCTCTAGCGAAAGCTTCCTTTTTGTGTAAGACGCCAGCGACCGGAGATGCCGTGGTGTCAAGGAGTCGCATGTTAATGGGCAATGCTGACTGAGCCGCGGATTTCTGGAAGCAAGGAAACTCTTCTCAGACACATTACGAAGAGGTAATTACAATTATTCTCTAAGAAGATGAGTGTACTTTGAATATATACTTAAGAATATGAGTATAAAATGAAATTACGAGAGTTGGAGAGTGGATCACATGCTAGTCATGTAAGGGGTGAAGCTCATGCTTGGATGTACTCTTTCTTTTCAGTTTCTTTACTTTTCTTATCCTTTATTTGGATTCATACTATTTCTCTTGGCTCTTTCATTACGTTATATAACTGGGGAAATAGCCAAAGAAATATATAATACGCGACGCACCAGCGGAGCAGTGAGCTACCCGGCTGCGTATTGCAACGAACTTGGACACACGCAGCCAAGAGCGAGACGAGCGAATGTCACGCTACTATGGAAAGGATCTCGTATGTTATTATGCGAGTAAAAGAATCTTCGGAGTGTGGGACGGTGTTCCAACAGTGCGAGAGGCATTGAAAGGTGTCAAGACCGCATTACGATACTTAACTTATCCTAGAGTCAGTGGACAATACAGAGTAAAGCACGAACTTGAGAAGGATCTAGAGAAATTACTAAGAAAAAATGTACTGAAGCAAACAATTAAAAATAATTTATTTTTAAAGGTCAAATAAAGATATTGAAATTTTCAGTTGGCGCTGCTAATGTATATATGCTATATTAATAAAATTTATTGTTTTGGAGAAATTTTGTCATCGGATATAGTGAATCCAAAAATGTTGATCCCCAGACGTTCACTATATCCGAAGTCGACTGTATAAATGTGTATATCGTTTAGAGTACTTCTAATCCCGCAAAATAAACCATTTTGGAGAACCTAAAACTGAATCAGTCACAGAAAGCAACATCAAATTTATTGCTTTTTCTTTAACATTTTTTCCGACAAGTTCTGCACATCTCTCATGTATTGCAACCCGTAACGACGTGGTTAAGTCACGGAAGGTGCGAGGAAATTAAAATAATGAAAGTGGCTCGATCTGAGTCATGCGAACACGCGAATCTCTTAGGATTTACCCATGAGCAGAGGTAGTCTCTCTTCGCGTTTCGGCGCAGCGTATGGGAGGGAAAATGATCGATCTCACGGCTTCATGCACCGCGGACAGCAAGCTAATGCGGAACCAATCAATAGCGAGGGGGTTTTGCATACCGTCGATTATTCCGTTGCGCCACGTCAATTGCCTTCGTAATCCTAGGAATTATGTCACTGGGTCTATTGTTAATGTCCCGATAGCTTTCTTCTGTCACCTATTTCAGCCATCATGGAGATATTTTGAATCGTTTAAGGGACTAGACTTTTATTATGAAAATAGTTCAACTATGTGATAAATACGTGGAATAGAAAATTCGTCGGCAAATTATTAAAGCAGTGACCTGAATTGACTCAGTTAATATGGTATGAAATGTGTTGTCTCCTCAAGAAGAAATAAATTCAATTCAAAATAATCTGGTTTAAGTTCAACTGGCATTTTCAATTTACAAAAACCTTAAAAACGTTCATCTAAGAAACCTAATAATGAATCAAAGGAGCAAGCTAAAAGCACAGGATATTCAGAAAGATTTAAGTTTTTTATAATGTCTTTTTGAAGAAACAGTACAACGTCTTGATATGACTATTTTAGCTTTGGTCTCCAAGCATCAATCAGGTTCTCAAAACTGAAACATTAATTTATCGAAAGTATAAAATATTGAAATGGAGTTCACCCACAAAGGGGCACGCAGGTGGGTGGTCCGTGGTTCCAAAACGTTTGGGTGGCACCCTCGCTCGTGCCTTCCCACTCAACCGCTACTCCACAGCCACTCAACTACTCACCAATCAAAACCCACGCCCCCTCCTCCCACTCACCTACTCGTCCACCCGTCCGCCCATCCGCTCGTCCACCCGTCCACCCGCCCGTCCGCCCGTCCGTCCGCCGTCCGTCCGTCCGTCCGTCCGTCCGCCCGTCCGCCCGTTTGCACGTCCACCCGTTCGCCCGCCCGTTCGCCCGCCCGTTCGCCCGCCCGTTCGCCCGCCCGTTCGCCCGCCCGTTCGCCCGCCCGTTCGCCCGCCCGTTCGCCCGCCCGTTCGCCCGCCCGTTCGCCCGCCCGTTCGCCCGCCCGTTCGCCCGCCCGTTCGCCCGCCCGTTCGCCCGCCCGTTCGTTCACTCGCGCGGTCGCTCGCTCGCTCTCTCGACCGCCCGCCCGCCCGCTCGCTCACTCGCCCGCTCGCTCGTTCGCTTGCTCGCTCGCCCGCTCGCTCGCTCGCTCGCCCGTTCGACCGCTCGCCCGCTCGCTCGCCCGCTCACCCGCCCGCGCGCGCGAAAAAACGAGCCACGGCGGCCTTAAACCACACGCTGTGTAGATTACAGAGCCTGCCGCCGGCCAACATTCATTATAAAGTAATTAACGATCGGCTCGAATTGCGCCGGCCAGAGGTCGCTGGGCAGCGCCGCCGCCGCGCACCTGGAGGCCTCCCGCCCCCGCCCCACCCCCACCCCCACCCACACTCCACCCACGCACGCTTCCTACCAGATCGCTTTCTGCATTCGAACCCCGAACCTGTAAGATATTTGTTTTCCGTATCGTTTAATGCAGACGTTAGTAAAAATATACGTCTAAATTGTGTAAATTAGTCATGTATATCATGCAATGACAGAATATTTACTCAATTCATTGTTTACTGTGAATTAAATGTGTGCATGTAAAGCAATGATTTCAACTCCTTTTGTAGTGACAGCCAGAAGATAATTATATTTTTTCCGATATTGCCGTTTTTCCTTTTTTGTGTTTATTTTGTAATAAATATATGATAATTTTTTAACTTTATAATAATATTTACATTGAAATATAAAGGCATGTAAAATTTTCATTATGGAAAGGGAAACGTTCACGTCCTGTAGGATAAAACTAGCTGCAAGCGTAATTGTTTATTTAAGCAGGCTTCGTCAACAAACAATAAAATTAGTAGTTCACATTACCTCAGATATAGTTAAATTATTTTGTAATGAATTTGCCTAATACTTGTGCAATAAATATAGTTTTACAAAGTAGTATCTCATTTCTTCAACAGGTATTCGTTTCAAACAAAGCAATGAGAAATATCGAATAGTGAAATGCTACTTCTTTTTCATTTCTTAAATGAGCGAATGAAGGAAGGACACTAAACATTGTCAAGAGCTGGCATTCAATTTCGTTCATCAGTGTTTTCTGAAATGTTTTAAGTCATCCGATCTGTGCCAGTTTTCTTTTTGTCAAAAGAAATCACACTATTGTTGTTGATGAAATTTTTCCTGGGCTAATCTTAGAACTTTGCAAAGTTTCTCTGAAAAACTTTTCAACTCTGTTGAGAACTTTTTTTTCTTCGTACGAACTTTTATGGCGGATATGTTTTCTTTCCCATCTTCTTTCTTAACTTCGTAATGTTTTGGTTTTCATTTATACAAGAATAAAACCAGAGATCTGGTGAGTGTAGATCTGGTGAGTGAATAAACCCAGATAGTTAATTTTCAACATTCTCCTCCCGGGAATACGGACACTTTCCATTCATACTTTTCTACATTCTCAAGCAACAACTTTACATAGTTACATACGTGCTTATTGCACCTCTAAAACATTTTTCATTACCATTATTTGTCTCATGTTATCCTTTCCTGCCAGTTTTGTCTTTCTTTTTTATCTTTTATCTTTCTCACTCTCTCCGTCCCACTCTCTTGCCAGTCATCCTATGTGTTCTGCTTCACTCGCTGAGTAATATCTCTTCCTTCTACCCTCACCACCCATTTCCTACTCCATCATCCCATTACATGCTTCCGTGTTTCTTCGTCCGTCTTGCAAATTCGTATCCTACATTTTCTTTCTTTTCAGTCCGCCCAGTATTTCCTTCATCTAACCTCGTTACCCAACACTAATTTCGATATCATTATCTTACTATTTTCCTTTCTTATTCCATTTGGGTATCTTGGTTTATTACGTACTCAATTTTTTTTCGTTAGATTTACGAATTTTCTAGAGTTATGAATCTAAAATTACACATTTTCTTCAACGCATCGTGCCCTTCTAACACCCTGTCTCTCTCTCTGAATATTTTCTTCACATTGTAGCCTCCATCTCTAAGCACACCTATCCCTTCAGTCACGTACCATCTTTCTCTAGAAAAATCTTGTCCTTCTTCTACCCATACAGACCACTTTCTAATCCTGCCCCTTTCTATTTCTTCCGAATACCATTTTGCTATTCCCCCTCCGCTTCCCCCACCTAGAGCCTCCTCATATCTCATTGCTATTTCCAGCCTTCCCTTCTGTCTCTATTCTCACCATGTACCCCGGTGTACTACTTTCCAATTCCAAATATCAGTTTGAGGCTCCATCTTGATATCCTTCCCTTTTCGTTCTTTTCTTCCATCCTGAGACCTCTGCTCCCCACATCAAAACGCCACTTACCATACTATAAAAAATATCCATCGCCCTATCCCAGTTAGTGTAGATGAACCAGTATTCCAGATTGGGTAAAACAATTACAGTTCATCAAGCAGCAGAAAATGCAAATAGTATTAATTGTAGAAAACATAATCCCGGCCAGACAGACTGGTGATTGTTTCCTTAAAAAGTGCTGGAAAGTTTTAATCGCCTAGCGATAGCGTACAGGTTTTTGATATCTAAATTTTGGGGAACTTGATGGAGTAAATCTTCTGCTTGAGTAAAGAATGTAATAAACAATGGCAACCTGAGAACTGTTAGGCAAAATTTCATTTTGGGAATTTATTTCAATTTATTTCTGTAGTATTTTATAGAAATGCCATCACAGGTATGTGAGCAATTTTGAACATTGAAGAGTTTGTACAGAAATGTACTCAAGAAGTGTACTTCATTAGTAGTTTCTCTTTCAATAAGTGGTTCATTGGTTTTGTAAAGGAGTGTGATTATGAAGTCAAGTGAGTTCGAATTCTAGTTTGAGCAACCCGCAATGATTCAAGAAAATGAGCTTCAAGACGTGTGGTCAAGGCAAATTATAAATTAGGAAAGTATTTTCCTAAGTTTGTTAAGAATTTAGAATTCTGCGCTCGGGAATAAAAACGAATTCTTACATTTCTTACATGTTATTTTAGTTGTTTACTAACATGCGAAAATTATTTTTAAACGATAGTATGTTTAAAATCTGTCGTGCGTGTAAGAAAACCATCACTTGCACTCAATTAACAGAGAATGAATTCGATTAAAAAACGGGATTCCAGTAATTTCCTAGGCGCACACACGAATTGTCCCACCGTTTCCAAGAGGCGCGTAGCACATGATTAAACCGAAGAAGCGCACTTTTCAGCGCGCCTCAAATCCGCCCTCGTGACAGTTATTCGCCGGGCGCGCATCGCATCGCAACGCAAAGCAACGCGGCGCGTCGAGCTGTCGGGCGGCTGGCGGCGCCGGGGACCCGGGGTCGAAGCCGGGCGGCGCCGCGGGACGCGCAAGGAGACGCGTAATCAGCGGTCGCTTATTGCGGCGCGCCCGCAGCTGCGGCGCCAATAACCACGCGCGCCGCCTCTCCGCCCCCGCCCCTCCCCGCCCCGCCCCCGCCTCGCCGCCGCCGCCGCCCCCGAGCGTCGGTTTTGTCGACACATGCTGCCGGGCACCTCGTCTGATTGACACCCACCCGCCGCTCCCCCTCTCGCTCCCCCGTCATCAACAGTCATTACCCGAGCCAGACATATAATTAATTAGAGCAGCGCGTACTACAGAGAGCCTAATTCCGGGGCCTGATTGCCGGCCGCCGCCGCCGTCACGTGCGCCGCACGCGCGCACGCACCCGCACGCGCAACCCGCCCGCTAGCACGCGTGCGCCAGCCTGGCGCGCGTGCTCGGCGCGCCGCCGTTCCCATCGCCGCTCACGCCCACGCCCACGGATCTGATGCCGCGACGCGTGACACAAGCGACGTTCTTCAACCGTTTGGGCGGCGCGGCGCGACGCGGGGGGCGGCGCGGCGACCGCTGTGTGGCGCACGCCACGCCAAACGAAGCACTCCCAAAGCGTTGTTAGCATTGATTGCGCCCGCGCAAAAAATCCTGCAATAGTTGAGGGTAAAGACGAGGCCAAATGTAGATCAACCTTTTTTTTGCTTGTAAGCGTGTAAGACGTAAAAAACGTAAAATCAATATTTGTTAAATTTTCACAAAACTTAAGTGTTTTCGTAATTTTAATGACATTAAGCAGCAGAAGTACCTTTTAATGGTTTACTAATTTCCGGTAATGAGAATTTCCGGTAGTGAGAAGAAATCATTCAGTATCAACATTTTTGTAAAGCAACATTTACACATTTAAAAAAAAGTCTTCCAACTTTAATAGAAAGCTCAAATACATTAGTTGTTATACATTAGTCTGTATTGAACGTGTGATTAAAATTGTAGTCTTTGATAAAATAATTTTAAAAACGTGTAATATGGCGTCTCCATTGCAATGATTGACACTTTTAACAGGCACGAGCGGAAATGAAATCTTTCTATTAGTACAATCAGTGTAAAAGTAATATACGTACGAATGCCTCTGACATATTAAATCGAAAATGAGGAAGGCACATAATTACGCCACATTCATGTGACATTAATTTGATCAAGTTTAGTAAGCATTTTTAGATGGTAAGATTATATCAGCGGATATTATTTAATATTAAATGAATTTTGTGAATTCATCTTTTCATTAACTTACAGGTCAACTGGTTTTAGAACATTCTTCGTAAAACTAAAACACTCATCAAAATCGTATCATCTTATAAAGGTACATACTAAGTAATAATTCCTTATTAATATTATTAATTATTGTATATTAAATATTAAATTAAATATACTTTAATATTGTTAATAATTATTATTTCTTAAATATTTGTAGAATATGGGTAGATCAAAGGACAAATTTGAGAGAATTCATCACAATTTGGAACATTAATTTAAAGATCACGTAGCTGCGATATCGTTTTATAAGGGTCTAAAGCGGCTCCGAAGCGCCCACAGCAAGCAATTGCCCGCGACAGCGCGCCCCTTAAAATGTAGCCAATTCAGAAGGAAGAAGGCCCCGCGGGGTGGCCGTGTTCGCAGCCAACTGCGCCATAACAGAGCAGACGCGGCGGGCGCGGTGTGTGGATTAATATGTGCGTAGTTACTTCTCCATGTACGCCCCGGCATTATGCCACGCGCGGTAATGCGGCGATTCGACATGACGGCTCGTTCAAATTACCAAATATTCGGTTCTGCGGCAGCTGGCCGCCGCACGTGCGCAGCACCGAGGCCCAAGATTGCCCTCCGCCCCCCAACCGCCCCACCGCCCCCACCCCAGCCCCTCGTCCCGCCCCGCTCGTCCCGCCCCGCTCGCCCCATCCCGCTTGTCACCTCGCACGCCCCATCCCGGTCGCCCCACCTCGCACACCCGAATTCGATCATCCCACCTCGCACGCTTCAACTCGATCACCCCACATCGTACATCCCATCCCGGACTTCTCATCTCGCACTCCCCAATCCGATCATCCCACCTCGCACCCTCATCCCGGTCGTCCCACCTCGCACACCGCGACCCGATCATCCCACCCCGCCCCCTCCATCCCGGTCGTTCCATCTCGCACATCCCATCCAGGTAGTCCCACCTCGCCTACCCCGACCCGATCATCCTACCTCGCTCCCCCATCCCGGTCGTCCCATTTCGCACACCCTATCCCGGTCGTCCCACCTCACTTGTTGCGACCATCTCATCCTCATCCGCAGGTCTAAATTCCGACCGAAATCCGCTCTCCGCAACCCTTTCGAATCGCCCGTCTTGTCGCGCCCCACTATGGTCCGATTAAAATAAGTTGGTGATTGACAGTTGTGCTTCTGAAGCTGTAGTTTCATACAATACGAGGGTACGATGTGGTTACTTTAATAAGAATTTATTTCAAGTGATTACTTTCATGTCCCGGGAACACGTGCTCAGTGGTACGCTACCTGTCATCATCCCTCCCTTCCATTCGCAAATGTCAGTCACCAACTTATTTTAATCGGACCATAGTCTCGCCGGTCGTCTCGTCCAGGAGGTTCCGCCCCGCCGCCGGCCTGTGTCCCGAGCAACCCCCCGCACTCCGAGCTCCCTGCTCATTCCCACGGCGGCGGTCAAAATCCCCCCCTGACTCCCGCACCCCCCATCCAACCGCTTCCCTCCCGCAATAGCAGAGCGCCGGCCACGAATGCCGACAGTCGGTACTCGCCAGTAATTGATCAACAACTCCTCATCGCGATGACGCTTTAACACATTTCTCTAATCGATTTTAATCTCTTCTAGAAAATAGATCTTTTGAACGCATGCACCGCTTATCTAATGATCAACTTTGAAAAACTTTGTTGTTGAAAGGTATTTGCTACTTGAACAATTCCGCGACGATTGGCTTATTTCACTAATGATAGTATTTCTTTCTACAACATATTAGTGTTCACATTTGGATAGTTCAAATAGGTTCAACGTAAATACGTGTGCTATCAGATAAAGTACGTTTTATTCGAATTAATTAAAGAATTAAATACCCCAAGGAAAGTTTGATTGATTGTCGTTTTCATTGAAATGAATTACGCCTTTCGTGTTGATATTCACATTATCTTTGCTTAATAAGGGTCTTGATTTTATAATGAACAATAATGACTATTAATACAAAGGGATTCAGATGATTCAGATGATGACACGAATGTTTCCTTTAGCAATGTGAATGGGTAATTAAAATCTCTAAAGTAATTTTATGGTGAAGTAATGTTTTCTTTAGAGACATTTGTTTTTACTCGCTGTATTCTTTGTTTTTGACTGTTATTGACGTCATAAAATCTTTCACTCATTCTTTTATATTGTCTTGTAGTAATTTCAGTAAAGTAGTTATATTTTTCATTTTACTAGTAATAAATTTGAAACGTCTTACGATACATTAGTTTATAATACATGTAAACACTAATAAATGTGATTATTATATTGTAAATCACATATGCATGCCTTTTTTACTTGTAACCTGAACAATAGACAAAAATGATGATTGTTCTTCGAAAAGGTCTTTAGAATTACTGTGTAATGTCGTTTTTTAAATTGAAATATCTAAATAAGAGGGCGGCGAAATTTTCCACCGCACCGGGCGGGCTGACACCCATGGTATGGCACTGAATCCTGGGCACTCCGTACGAGCAATTTGTGATGGGGGAAAATGGGTTCTCGGACGGTTTTTCTCAGGGTTCCCTTATTTCCTGGTCTTTTATTCTGTCTCTAAACTTTTCGTCACTTTACCAGTCCTCATCATAACTATCTTAACGCTAAATCAGAGAGAACCACGCCCACAGATTTACGTCTATTGTCTTGCCTCCTCAGTAATCATACCACGTGACACAAAAATAAATAAATACGTATGTAAATAAATAAATAAATAAAATTCGCCGTCAAGTCCGGGTGGTATTGCATGAGCTGCCAGCGCCAAATGGAGCAGATCCATGTGCCCTGGTCACCTGCGCCTGCCGGGCGGCGCTCGCGGCGTGAGGCGTCATTAGAGCACTTGAATGGGGAGCCGATGCCGATGGCGCCGCAGGCAGCGGCCAGCGCTGTGGGATAATTGTTACCCCTCGAAACCCAACCCGCCGGCCGCGTCAGCCGGCCTCCATATCATGCTCTTCTCCACGTGGTAATTAATACTTCTTGCCTGTTGTCCTACCTGGAAACCGAACACTTGGTATTGTATTAGTCAGTATAGTAAGAAATGCTAAACTGAATTAATATCTGTATTACTGTATTTAATAAATAAAATTATTTGGGTAAGGGTGGGGAAAGCAGTTCAGTCAGTATTAAGCACAATTTTTCTACTATGTCTTCCTACACATTACTATAAAATAAGTAGATAAATAGTGAATAGATGAAATTTGGGCTTGACAATAACGCAGCGAATGACAATTCAAAAAATAACGAGTTTAAATGTATTATATTTTCGTTTTTCTTTTGAAGTATTCAATTTTTTTCTAGTTTGTCGTGATTTTAAATATACTTCACTTCAACTAAATAAATCAAGCATGAGGTTCAGACCCCAGTCGTTGAGACTCGATACCAGTAAATTTGAATCAGTATACAAACATTTGAATCAATGATACAAATTAGTGTTTTACTGTCGTCATTCGGCTATATTACATACACAATTTGTTCCGTCTTTATTTTTACGCAACGCGTGTCTGAACCCTTTTTTGGGGGCGTTGAGCGACTGCCTTGGTGTAATCCTCCATTATTATCAGTCAAGTCTCGTCAGTGGCAGTCAGACAGTGTCTTTTATCCCTTCGACCAGGGTCTCCAGGGGCTCGGCGCCGTTAGATCACGGGGTTCCTAGTCGGTCATCCAACCAGGAACCCGCGGGGTCTCGAATTCACTTCACCTCCATGCCTTCGTCGTCGTACTTGTGCAGCGGCGAAGGGTGCGGAGAGGCTAAATCCTAGGTGCCTACTTCGGAGACTTGCGCCCCCTGGTTGAACATTAGTAAATGTGGAGTAGTAGTTAAACGATCACAGATGTTTTTCATTGCCAACAATGTTATTTATTTCAGCGTAGTCGTTTCGTGGCTTCCAAACAGCAGAAAACTGATGATGATGGCTAAGCCATCCAAAGCTGCTCTTTAAATAAAGAGCATTGTTGGCAATGGCAACACCTATGATCATTTAATTTTAAATGCCAACGATATTTCACCACTAAACCAATATGTGGAGTAGTAGCCCACGCAGGGTTCCATGACTTCACGGTGGCATTGTAAACGATTTCCGCTAGCGACGCCGGCATAATTCTATGTTCTCATATGTAACCAAAGACAGATATTGCTGGCTTCTAGTTTGCGAAATCGTCCATGCCTTGCGCGCCTGTTCTACCTGAAGCAGCCCAGCCGCAATCGGCTCGCGGGGTGCGGCCGGCGGTGCGGAGATCAGAGTGTTTTAACAGGATTTTTTTAACGTGTCGGCGCGAAAACCGCGCTGCGTGTATCTGGTTTTTGTTTCATTTGTAAATATGTAAATGATTAATAAGACACGTGTGAGCGCCGGCGCGTCGAGCACGCGCGGGCTTACGCGCTCGTCCTGGCGCCCCCTCCCCCCCCCGCCCCACTCTTCGCCCGCACTCGTCGCCATCGCCCGCGTGGAGGTCGCGCCGCGATAGTCCTCCGCGCTCACGCTCGCCCAAGACTGGTGTAGGGCACACCTGGATTTTTTAAATGTTTATATTTACTCTTTGGTCTAACATAATGGTTTTACAGAGGATTGCTTGTATGAGGTCCTAATTAACTGAGGGAAGGGCGTAGGCCGGCGGAGAGTTCATTTAATACGAAACTCCCTCTCATGTGCACTGTATTTCGCTTGCTTAATATTCATATATTGTAATTTTGTGTTTGCATAGCAGTAAGTTTTATTGAGAGACGATCTTAAATTTTCTTTGAATACTGTATCTAAGATGGGAGTAATTTATCTTTAATATGTATCTTACATTTACTTATTTATTTACTCATTCATTTATTTAATTATTTATTTTTGGCGCACATCTGAAATTGCGGAGGGCGCACCATTGCGACCTGGAGCTTTGAAAGTTTTTTAAACCGTGGCACTGTTCGAAATCTGTTGTTTAATTGGAGTTAATATTATTTTAAAAAATTTAAGTTTCAGCATTTATAGACGCAGCATATGATTAATGATGAAATACAACACATTTATATATGGGTATAATATATTGAATTTCCGTGAGTTCTGAAATTTTTCTTTCAGCCAGCCTTGGCCTCAAGGAGCCGGGCTTGTGTGTTAGTAAGGTTGGGATATTTGGGACTGGAGGATTCAATATGACTGACTCATATTCTATAAATTTGTTTGAGGTCTTTGAAAATCATTTGAATTCGGTATGTCTCTAATTTTATCATCTCTGAAGTTGAGAAAATGTATTCTTATATGATCTCTAGTCACTAATGTGATTTCATTTCTTTTATTATTGCACTACACATTTTTTATTTGCTCTTTGTAGATTAGTTGTACATCTCAAATCAAGTGCAAATATTGCGGGTCGTAGATACCCACTATTAAAGCAATTTTGGAAAAGTTTTTAAGTTTAAAATTCTTCATATTTCCGTCTAATACTTAAGTTTATTTGAAGTACCACTGTCCAGTAAAAGCTCTAAAGAAAAAAAAAGTTCATCTCATATGTCCTTGGGAAGTAGTTATATCTAGATATTGCCACTCGCAAAACATTCTAAAAAATGATAATTACATTTGAAGATTAATAATGACTAATGCGATCTCCTTACGTGTGACATAGAAACGCAAAGCACAAAAAGAACACACGTAGCGTTTTTACCTTGGGAAGTTTCGCTACAGAGCATTGAACGCTGTTATCGAGATATGACCACGCGCATTATAAAAATGCCAGCTTTCTGACCTCAAGATTCATGCCTCATTTGCATGACACTGGGAAATATCGCGTGAGTGCCATGTTTGTCCCAGACATGCGATCCTGCAGTTGCACAACACTTCTTGATCATTTCTCGAACGTTAAGTTGGTAAATCGTACGGAAAATTCTGAGGAGACCCTCATGAGTGATGTTTTCTTACACACTTGTCTACGAATAAAACGGAAAAAACATGTCAGTTTCAGAATATTGTTCTTTCATTCTGATGTATCCTCTACGGTTTAAGAAATGTGTCGTTTACTAGCAGAATTACACTGTTCCTCGTTTCTCCACTTCATGTTTAATTTGGCATCGCTTTACTTTTACACAGGCTAGTAAAAATTTATGGTAAAGCGTTTTGGCTGTCTAGTTCACAAGAATATTCCAGTCGGTGGCGCAATCTCTCAATGGTTTTCGCTTAAGACGGTTCGACATTCGACCTGGCGACGCATGTTATGCCAGTGAGAGTTTAGTGAAACTTATTTACGAACTTTTATTTCATTTCATGAGTTTTCTAGAGATAGCGCCATTTGTGCTGTCAGGAAAAGGTCTTCCGAAGCATTACACCATGTAATTCAGATGAAGAAATCTTTGTGCACAGATGTGTGACCTAGTATCGAAAAATGTTCTCCTTCGAAAGGAAAAAGAAATAACATGTATTTTAAAAACTTTCTGCATTATCTCATTCCGTTACATTGTTTTGTACTTAAAAAACGTCGCATTGTTATTATACTGTTTCGACTTTTATGTCATTAAAAAAAATAATTATTGGGAGTTCACCTAATCTGAGAATGAAGACCGCCTACAGGAACGCATGCTTCGCAGTGTTTACTGTGATTTCATTACCTTTGTAAAGATATTGAAAAATCGTATATTAAGTTAGTTGTTGCAATAAATTTTCCAACAGTGTCCTCTGAGACTAAAAAAGTACTAAGAGAAGTTTAGTATTTGCGTGCAATCTTAGAGTTATAATGTGAAAAAACATATGGAAAATTCCTTATAAGTGCATTTGTACAAAATTGATTTAACCATAACTTTACACGAATTTAACTTCAATCGCTTGTATTATTCCCTAGCGAATATTTGAGTTTATACCTCAGCTGTCGTAGGTGTTGCTCCATTTCAGCTCATCCAATCCATTTATTGCTAAATCAGATAATAACGATAAAACATTATTCCATTGTGCGGAGAGGCAGAGGTCAAACACGTAAATAATTGCACTGCACAATGAAGGGAATCTAAACGAGATGAGAATAACCACTTCCAATATTATTTAACTGAATGACTCCTGTGCATGTAGTACTACACTTCCATTTATTTGCAACACGTGGTTTTGATGATTGTAAGAATAGTAGATTTTAATTCATTCTTGTAGCGAAATATAAAGAATTCATATCGTGGAGTTGAGTAGATGGCCTATTACACAGGATAAAGTCAGTTGAGGTGATACTAATTAATAGTTCAACTGACATTTTCACTGGCATAGTGAATTGTGAATTACAGCATTTTTTTCGCTGTTTGGACATCTTGTATTTTTGTTATTTATCAATAGGAAACAAGAATTTTTGTTCATCATTTTTCTATCCCCAGGAAGTACGTGAGATTTGTAATGAAATGTACTAGCATTAAAATTATCTCGTGCATTGTCCAAAACGCATGGAACTTCTTACTGAAAGATATCAATTAGCATCACAAAAGTGCACGTAATTACAAGTAATGAATGTAATGATAAGTAAAGAAATACATAAGCGAGAAAACAACATGATCTTTGAATACACCCGTCCAACTATTTCATCTGTTAATACTAAGACACAACAATCGAATCGATTTCTGTAAAATCCGAAGTGCATCTGAGGAGGCTTTGGAATCGAACGGTCTCCGCGGCGGCGGCGGCGGCCGGGGAGAAAAAGCGAGGACGGCGTTGCGCGCGCAGGCACGCGGCGGGGCAGGGACGAGCGCCCTGCAAATGCAATTTGCCCCGCTGGCGGGCGCGCCGGCGAAGGAGCCGCCCACGGCCGCCCGGCGGGGGTGGGCCCGGCCCTGCCCCACCCCTCCACCCTCGCCCAAACGCCCGCTCGGCCGCCGCCTCCACTCCGCCACCACGCGCGGGGAGGCAAACAGAACCCCGGCACTGCACGCTGAATCTGTTTCGGATAATACAGATGTCCAGAATGTAATTAATAATTAAATGAAAATGATAAATATTAATTGAAGCTGTCTTGCTACTTAATCAGCAGTAAAGGCGTTTTTCTACATGTCATTTTTTTTCTTGGAATATTCTTCCTCATAGATTTAGTGAGATCTGACGTAGTAAATACGCTATCAAAGCAATGACTTGCCGCTAGTGCTTCGTGAATTCCACGTTTGATGTGCTTTCTGCGAAAACTATGAATGACAACACCGCTAAATCTACCGACAACTACACACATACAAACACACAGCCATACACGGAACTCATTGCTTATTACTTCTCATCGATACCGACGAAGGAAGCACTGCTCCTCGCTGAGGAAAAAGACCAACCCTGGTAGTACGGTTGTGTAGTAATATTAATAGTGATTCAAAGCACATTGTAGCATTGTAGATGATTATTGAAATTATTTTACTTCATTCCAAAACAATAGATTTTGTTCCATTGTACAAGTTACCTAAATATTCTATTCGTTTCTTGATATTTGTACGAACAATTTAGTTATGTCTAGTACAGTAAACGTTCTCTATACGGAAAAGTGTATCCCCCTGTTTACAGTTTTCTGCTCTTCGCATTGAACAAAAACGAGGCAGTTGGCCTGTTCACACGTTAGCCCCATGTCACAGACTCCAACGTCATCACCGTTACCGCTCCAGCGTCTCCCATCGCCCCAGCTGACATCACCTTTCCCGTCACCACTGCCACCGCCACCGGCACCGCCGTCACGGCCTCGCCGCCGCCGCTGCCGCCGCCCGCGTCACCCTTTCCCTCCCCCCCGGCAGCCTGCAATGATCAGTTTTTGACGCTGCGCAATTCTCATCATTAGGGAGTGGATTTATATGCAAATTGCCTGTTTTCAGCCAGCTCCGCCCCAATATGCGCGCCCGCCGCTCGCCGGCTGCGCGCCGCCTCGCCCGCGCCGCCCCTCCGTCCGCCCACCCGCCGCCCGCGCCCGCTCGCCCGCTCGCCCGCCTGCTCGCCCGACGGCGAGGAAATGACGACTGACTGGCGGGCGGGCGGGCGGGCGGGCGGGCGCGCGCAGTCCGTCGCCCTGGAGATGAGGGGCGGGCGGCCTGAAAAATTTTGCGAGCGACGACGCGGTGGGGCCGCGCGCTTCGCTATAATCGAGGGTGAACTCACACTGAAGTTAAAAAAACGATCGGTAGTTTGCCGATCGAGGTGATCGGCCGTTTGTCTCGTGTGAACTATGTGATGAACAAATAATGTATCGTAGTTGGTGTACTTAGGCAGTTGTAAGAAAAGAACCGAAGATGAAACGCATATTTAAAACTAACATTAAAGATTGATGATTAACTTGCATTTCTACAGATTATTTCTACACAGTTAGAAGTCAGAATATTATAAATTTCAAAGAATATGAATTGCGTATTAGCAGTTTATCGTAGTGGGTTCAAACACATTTCTGGTAGAAGATTACCGGTGAAGAGACAAGAAGGAAATGTAGGTGAAATTCGGATAATTCAAATTTTTTGTTTCTCTTCCATAGTCTCCACTATGTACAAGTTCCCTCGTGCCCTCGAGGATTGACTATTTTTTCTTAGTTTTAACATTTCTTGTGAAATTTTGTTTATTCTTTAGATGAAAACAATGCACATATCGTGAAGTAACGAGTAGTGAAAAACGAGGAGAACCTCAAATATGTCAAATCTAAAACGTAGATTTAAATGATTTTCGGTTACTGTGTTCTTGTTTTATAAGAAAAACCGGCGTGTAATGAAATTTGCGTGTTATCAATTTAACAAAACAGCTCAGCATCCCACGACGGTGTTGATTTGTTTTACGTCATATTTCCACGTTATTTTTACTTGAACAGAATAAAAAAAGAACGTGATATTTTGGAGCTTCTCATCTACATATCTAAGAGATTATTTTTTTGTAATATTCATGAAAATAATGTTGTATACGTTTTATATTCATGAAGAACCGAGAATCGTTCTTATTACTAGTATATCCCTTGAAATACATTGTAAGCATGTGCCGCTGTAATAAAGAAATAGTTAACTTCACCGTTACGGTACACTTTTTATGCATGGAGCATGTGACTTACGTTATGAAACTTAATGATTAATGGCGAATAAATATAAAATTGATATTTCCATATATATAGAATATTTATCGGTAACTATGCGAGTACCTCAGGGTCTCTACCGGTAGATTAGTGGGTTATAATACTAAACACTTGTAAAGTAATGGGTCTGCATGTGCGCATTTACGATGGTTTTGAATTAATTTGTGTCTGTAATAAGAGACCGAAATGGTATGTTAATTGCTTCGCTTCGATTAATATCTGGCGATATCATGCAAATGGTCCCCTCGCTCTCCCGCGTCCCCAACGAATATTGCATCTCCCCGGCAAATTTTACCCGAACGTACCCAAATGTCATATTTCTCCTTAATCCAGCATGCCACCGTCCAATTGCTCCCAGAACACAGACGCACGGCCATGCAGCGATCACGCGTGCAACGCGAACCGAGTGCCCACGGTCCGCAGCCCCTAGAAATCCTAGGTCGCACTAATCCTATGCGACAACTATGTCAATCCTTGACATTTGTATGACAGGACAACAAGGAGAAATATGTACTCGTCCAAGACTCTAACGTAAAGAGTTAAACCCGTTTATCGGGAAATGTATTCCAGCGAGGAAGTATGCATATCGTATTTGGGTGTATGAGAGAAGTAAAGGAAAACAACGAAAGAAACTGATTTACTTTCTTTATTTAAATAACTAAAAATAAATTTGTGAAGTTGGTGAGAATAGTGTTAATTACGTTTTGATTATCTAATAGCACGGTGTAGGAGTTTTGTGAACATGCCAACGATCATTTATAACGGGTTCCTAAAACAGGATATTTGTGGTGGAAGAAGATTACACCGACTATTAACCGTGACATGATTTCGAAATGATATAAAATGCAGTTGTCTGTTCCCACAATATCTAATCTTGGCACATATTTATGTACTAATCTTGTTTTCTTGTTCTACGAACGATGGGAATGAAACTTTTCAACATTTTTTTTGAACTTGCGCAGTGGCGTGTGCTACTGGGTTAGGTGCATTGCCTGGAGCCCAGAGAAAGCCGTAACGTATGGAGCAGCCATGAGCCATGCTCGCGGCGGCGGCGGCGGCGGCGTTCGCTAATCCCGGGGGCGACGCAGTGGCGCCGGCGGCGACGGCGGCGTCGGAGCGCGCGGATATACCGCCGGCGGGATTCGCGTCGTCGTCGATCGCGTCGATCCTCCTGACAAACGCGCACCGCTGCCGGCGCCGCCGCCGCCGCCGCCGCGCCCGATCGCCGAAGGCGCTCTCGCCGCCCCGCCCACTCGCCCCCACCTGCCGAGGGATTCGCACGTCGCGGCGCCGCGCCTTCCGGGCGGGGGCGGGGGGCGCGGGTGGACGCGTCGCCGGAGGGATTACGCCCGCGGGCGTCCGTCGCACCCGCCCCGTGCCGTCGCCCGTCGGGTCTTCAAAACCATAAATATCGCGCGGGTAACGAGCTTAAGTCCCGATCGCCGCTTGACAGACATACATCAGCGTGCACGCGACAGCCACGGACAAGGCGCGACGGCGGCGGCGGAGCGCCGGGGCTCGCAACTCACGCAGATATATCGCCGCCGCCGCCGTTGCCCGCACCGCCCCCGCCGCCGCCGCCATCCCCTGCCGTGCTGATAAATACGCCGGCAACTATTGATGCCTGTGCGGACCGCTAAATCATTTTTCCGCCAGGTCCCCTCCTCGCTCCGCCTCGTTCTGTCCCGCTCCTCCGCACGCGTATAATAAACCTGTATTTAAAAAATATATATTTTTGTGTGTACACGCGGGCGCGCGGGTGCCGGCGGCGCGCCAGACATTACGGTGTAAGCTTTTTGGGATCAGTCAGCATCGGGGTAGAGGCGGGGGCGGAGCCGGGCCCTGGGACGGGGACGGGGGCCGCCGCCGGAGAGAGATGTGCGAGAGCCGATGGAGATGTGTGTGTATATATATATTCCGATGTGAAAATATGATTTAGCACTTGGCCTGTTTTTAGTTTTCGCTCCCCCTTCTCCGCGGCGAGAGAGGGAAGAGGGCCGGCGGACCGCGGGGAGGTCGGCGAGGCGAGGGGAAGAGGTCCGGGGCGGGCCGGGGGGAGGGGACGTACTCCCGCCGCGCTGGAACGAGGTTGCAACGTCATTTTTTATCGCCGAGCCCTCCTCCCCCCGCCTCGCCCCGCCGCCCTCTCGCTCCCGCGCCGCGATGCCCCCTTCCCTCCGCCCGGGCCCCTCCCGCGCCCCCGCCGCCCTCCGCGGGCGCCCCCCGCCCTCGCCCACACCGCAGCCCATCGTTACAGTAAACCTCCGTACAACGGGGTAGCAACATTATTCATGCAATGGCTGCCTCTATAATTTTTAGCCATAAAATAAATCATCATTATTACACGGTAGCAGGCAAGCGGGCGGACTGGCGAACGAACGAACGCCGGGCCGCCGCGGCGGCTGCGGCGGCGGAGGCGGTGGAGGCGGAGGCAGCGGCGGCGGCGGCGGGAAGGGCGCGGGAAGGGCGCGGGGGGCGGGGCGGGGGGGCGGGGCGGGTGAGGAGGGGAAGCGGCGGAGGCGTATATATAGATATAGGCGCGCGAAGAAGCGGGGCGCCCGGGGCGCGGTGCGGCGCGCCACTGTCTCCCCGCCCTGCTGCCGCGCGCCGCCGGCCGCTGCTTGGATAACACGTGTCGCGCGCTACCCCGCCCCTGCTCGCCCCGCCCCCGCTCGGGTCCCCCGCCCGTGACCCTTGCCCTGCGCCGCGCCGCGCCGCCCGCCCGCTGCCCCGCCCCCGAGCCCTGGGCTGCTTCTCTGGGGAGCTCGCGCGACGAATCCTGAGTGCGACTCCCGGACCCGCTTTCGCTCTCAGACCCGACGCGAGACGACGCTTGTGTGCGAGAAGAGAAGCAGAGTTGTTCCGGATACGTGATAGTCAACGAAGCTATGATTGTGATTTACACATTATGTTCAAGTGTTACCCGAGGTGAAGGACGTACGTTGAGTCACAAGGAAATAACGCTTAACTTTCCTTCTGTGTTTCCAAAAAGTGGAAAACAAGGAAGTAGGAACATTCTGCGAAAGAGTAGTCCAAAAATTTCAAAGCGTTTTGTGTATTCGAAGTTTGTTGGGGATTCCGATTCACAACTTTGTCGTGTTTTTTTTTACCTTGATGTATCTAATTATACGTGATATTATAGAGGATGTCTAAAGTGTCTATATCCTCCACACTCGTTTAAGGAAGTAGTAAATGAAAGTATTTGAGTGAAAGCAATATTCCTAGAAATTGCCACCAAAGAATAATAATTAATTGACAGGTTTCTGAGAAGTTCTTTGTTTTATTTTATTTTTTGTAAAAAAAATCTCACAAGCATGGTTCGAAGGAGGCGCTTTTATTACGTGAATAGGCAATACAGAGCTTTCAATGATCCTACAAAAGTAGTTTCAAGTAACTATTACGAGGAACTGGTTTTGAAATACGTTGTGCTGCAAGAGTAAGGAAAAGTGAAGCAATTAATGCTCATTAGGGATTCTACGAGACGTGACGGATTTCAAACGGCTCATTCTACCTCCAACTTCTTTTCTTCTTTCTATTTGTCCATTTGTTTTCTATCATCATGCTTTAAGCGCAATGGAATTGGATAATTCTCCGTGGCGTGCCCGAGTTCCCGCCCTGAGCCGCGCGTCCCCTCGCGCGGCGTTCCTCGTTTGTTCCCCTTTCAGCGGCGCCGCGCCTCCGCGTTCGCGGCGCCCATCTGCGAACCGCTTGAGACGTACGGAGCGCGAGGTGTGTTGATGACATTGGCGCCATTTCCGGCGGGAAGTCGGCACTCCCCAGCGGCTGGCGGCGGCGGCGGCGGGGAGCGCGGGGAGGGGGTGCGGTCGCGGGGGTGGGTGGCGGCGGGGCCTGCAACAGAGCCTTGCTGCGCCCCTTCGTCGCCGCCTCCCCTTCCGCCACAAAACAATCGATCGCCGCCACTTGGCGCGCTGGCGTCGCACACGGTGGCAAAGGCGCGCTGACGTCACCCCTCCCCGCGCCCGCCCTCCCCGACCCGCTTCCTCGGTCAGTCGCCCCCCTTCTCACCCCCCTGCCGCACTGGTCGGCAGAGGAGGGTGGACCTCCAAAGCCTGGAATCGTCGTGGGACAGCTAATTATAAATGTCCTTTAGAAACACGAAATCTTTACTTGGACAGAGTGATGTTTTTTTTAATTCATGATACATTGCTGTCAGTTTCTGAGTGTTTGTGTCTATACGAGGAAATAAATAAAGTTCCATATTCTTCTGTAAAGAGTCGATTTTAATACAGTTGAAGTTATAATATGCATGTTGAAAAGATGCTTGGGAGTTGGAAACCTTTTCATATTTGTATTTTAAGGTTATGTTTCATATGCACGTTTTCCTCCTTGCTTGAATAAAAGGCGTGTTGTATAACTTTCCTTTTGGTAATTAATCTATTATCAAGACTGAAATGGTTTCTTATCTCAATAGCTATCTAGTATTCTAGAAAAGAGACCCTGCGAATTATTATTGCGCTTTTACCATACTTGCACTTTTTACCATAAACGTAGATGTTAAAAATTCCCATTACTTTCAAGTGATTAAGGCACATCCAGAAAACATTTTTTTCTCTCAACTTAATATTGATGATAAATACGAATGTAACTATAATTATTCTACAAAGTTTCCGGAAATGAATCCACTTTATTTCTCATATGAATAGATCTGTTAGTAAAGAATTTAAAGGTTTATAGGAATCATAAAAATGAAATTAAACTAAATATATAATATTTGAATGAAGGACAGAGAATTTGATATTACTAAATAAAATAGTACAATAAGTGGGTCGCAAAAGGACATAAACGAAGATAAGGAAATGAATTCCCAGAAATTGGAATATGCTTGTTATGTATTGGAAAAGCGTCTTGAAAAAGCGAATAATTGTGAGGACGATAAGAAAATAAAGTGAAAGTAAATAGGCAGCGATGAAAAGGAAAGTAAGGAAAAACGAAGGTCGTAACAAAGCTGTGCAGTCTTACATAAATTAGGAGAAGTAACGTGAATAAAAGGCAAACAAAAAGGCACAATAAATAAACTGACCCCCGCGGAAAGTACTCGGGGAGAACACAAGCGCGCTATTTAGGTGCAGAACAACGACGTTTCGCGGCATAAAATCCCACTCCATCAATGCCGACTATAAGGTGATACATGTATATCTTAAACAAATACAAACTCTGCAAGATACCAATGGGGTATAACGCAAATGTAATGTTGTACAATAAATGTATGTTTATATTTTCTCTGAAACCATCATTTCTTATGCCTTAGAGCTGATCGATGAATGTTATTATTAATAATAGAAATAATAGTAACAAATAATAATAATAACAATAATAATAATAATTACTGCCGGTCTCGAGCATCCCTCCTCTCCTTCAGCGCTGCCGTCCACTCCACTGGGGCAGAACTGGTCGAGGACGCGACGCGACGTCGCGAAAATAGGGTCTCGGGATTACGCAGAAGGGCAGGAAAAACCTGGGCGCCGCGCCGCGCCGGTGGCGCTCGGGGACGAGCGACCGCAGGGGGAGCGGCGGCGGCGGCGGCAACGGCGCGGAAGGGCCCCAACCAGCGCGGCGCGGCTATGGCGTCGGGGCGCGGCGCGGCGCTGAGCGCAGTCGGCGCACCCCGTTGCGCCCCCGCGCGCCTCAAGGACGGAGGAGGCGACGCCGTTACATAATTAGTGGCGCCGCCGGCCGTCGAGCTCGCTAATGAAGCCCCGCTCTTAGATAATTGGGAAAAAAGAGAACGCGCGCCGCGCTCATGGGCAGTTGGTCAGCGCCGCCGCCCTGCGCCGCCCGCAGCCCTGCCCCCGCGCCGCCCCCGCCCGTTCGCCCCGCTGCCCCTCGCCCGCGCTGGGCTTGGGACGCGCTTCCGTCTTTGCTGCTGGGCTCTGCGTTCGGTTCTTCCTCTCGCTTCGCGTTTGGCTCATTGCTCCCTTCTGCCAGGTGTTAACTCGCGTTCTCTTTGGGTCCCCGTTGCTTCTGTGTACTTTCGTTTAAATCGGTTCTCTTTTGGTACTATTATTTTGTCTATAATGTATTTCATTCATTGTAATTTATATTATTTTTCTCTAATGTATCCTATTCTCTTTCCCTTGAGTGTTTTATCATTTTATTTAAATCCTTCCTTTTGTTTGTGTTTCTAATTTTAATTTTTTATTTGTTTACTAGAATTATTCATCAGCAGATAATAATGTAGTGATCTGTGTTGACAGATATGGTAATTTTTCTGCAGTGATAAAGACAGCTTTCTTTCTGTCTCTCTTCGGATGTGGTGCCCTGCTCTGGATTTTATTTTTATTCTTCAAGTGCTATTATTCTTCATTATATTGAAAAATTCAGTTACCTTACCGTTCTATTTTAACGTTAAATTCAATAATATTTGCCTTTTACTACTTGTCCATTTTTCTCTTGCATTATTCATTTTGTTTCTTTTCCTTTTCGGTATTTTATTTCGAAACTTTCCTTTCTTCCGTTTTCGTAGCTTAAACATTTTTCGTCTTCTGATTTATTGCCATTCCCCTTTTCTTTCTTAGTTTGTTTTGATTTCATCTCTCTTCACGGCGGTTATATTTAATTCGCTCCGAACATAGCCTCTCTGCCAAAAAGCATGCCCACGAGTTGCTTATTGAGCGTTGACAACAAACCGCGCTAATTCTCGCACAGACGAACGTTGATGAGAGTATTGTCTCTGCTATAAATGTGCTTATAAATTGCCTTGGCGCGGTAATATGTGGGAGCAGAGGCGTGCGATTATGTAGATACGGGAAAAAGACGAAGCCCAGACTTGGAAAAGGAGCCGAGAACAGCGAGAAGATAACGGTAATGCAGAAAGCCAATTCGCGCCGAGTTGCTGTGGGCCAAGTGCGCCCTTCGGCCATATGAATACGCAATAGGGCAAATCCTCTATCCGGCAGGGCGCTTGGAGGAAGCGGCAGCGACGTCCGTTGCGAAGACAATGATGGTACCGAATTGTACGAGCGGCTACGGCGACGGAGATCGGCGAAAGCAACGCCGGCGCTGGCGGGCGAGGGAGGCGAGCGTGGCGGGCGAGAGAGAAGGCAGAGAGTGTACGAGGATGTGGACAGGGGCTAAAGAGGAGGAGGCGGCGGGGCCGTGGCGCGGGGGCGGGCGGGGGTGCTCACGGCCCTGCGAAGCCATTGACCCAGCGCGTGACGGCGCGGCGCGACGCGGCGCTCGGGACGAGGGCGGCGCCGCGGACGGCACCGGCCTTCGACTCCGCGCGCCCCGTGGACCCCGGCGCCGCTCCCTTCGCTCTCGCGGGGCGCTCGGGCGGCGCTTAATCAGTTTTAATTCGAGTAAGACGCCTTTCACAGCTTTCGCAATGTATTTTTATTCATTAATTTTTGCGCGCGGGGACTGCTTTTCCACCTCATTTAATCTTGTGTCCATCTCCCGTTCTGTCGTGCTCGTACGGTTATTGCTCATTCTAATACTTTTGCTACTCGGCCAGAGGCTGCTGCTCACAGACCTCTCAGCTGACCGTTCGACCAGCCTACGACGAAGTGACGTGGTTCGCACAACCGAAAGTTGTGATGTATCTCCCGACTGTGGTGTCCGGAAGAGAATTCTTGCGCCCAATTGCTCTGATCAGTGAATTTCAGAGGTTTTTTCGATCATTGCAAGGCGAATGTCGGATACGTTCCCAAACAATCGAGCTACAAACCGCGCGATCTTTCCTTTCCCAACCTTGTTCTTCCCCACCATCTTAGACTCACACATTTATTTACATGCACTGCACTACCACAAATGTTCGATGACCAGTCGCGAAGTTTGAGCTTCTTCCGACTGGGACGGTGCAGCACTCCATTGAGGGAGACACTTGGAGGGGAAACAAATCAGGCCGGGGCGTAGGTCGGCGGGACGAGGAACACCATCACCTCCCATCCCAATGTATATACTGTGCTACACTTACGGGATTACTGATCATAGTAGTTGACGCACCAGATTATAATCGATCTTCTTGCTAGCCGAAAGTAATGACATATCTCCGACCCTACAAGCCCACGACATCTTTGGAATATTTCCTTACTCCTCCACCCTCTACCTTCGATAAATGCATTCGCGCATCCTGCCGCGTTGCTTCTTCCATCCATCCCTTGCGCAGCCCGCGTCTGGTTCTTCCGCCTTTGTCGCCGCGTCGACCGGGTCCCCCCGGTTCGCCGCCCGGCGGCGGCTGCGGCGGTGGCGCGCGCCGAAGGGGGAGTGTGCCTGACCTAGGCCACGGCGTCCCCCCGCACCCGGCTGCACCCCTCCGCGCCTCCGCCGCCAAGCGAATTGGCCGTAGGAGAGCCCTATCGATCTCGCCCTGGGCGGCCGGACGCGCACGGGGACCGGCCCGCCCGCCCGCGCGCCCGCCCGCGCGCCCGCCCGCGCGCCCGCCTCTCCTGCCCGCCGCACAAGACAGTCCGGTGCTGCCCCCGCGCGGCCGCCGGCCGGACCGCCTCGCGGCCGCCGCCCACGCGACGTGGCCGGTCGCCACGGAAACCGTGCGTCCGTCGGCCGCTAGCGCCACCCCCTGCTCCGTCACGGCCGACCGCGGCCCGCGAGCGCGTCTTTGTAGCTCTCCACCCCACTCCCTCCCCTCTCTGCGCGGCGCCCTGATTGAACTTTCAGAAACAGCAGACGTCGCCTCATCTTCATATGCCGCTTCCCCGACTCTTCGGCCTCCCCTCTGCAAAAACTCGCACTCGAAACGCCCTGGCGCCTTTTCCGCGACTGCTGCCTCCCGGAACGCCCCACCTGTCAACTCCTGTTTTCGCTCTTGAGACCTCTTGATAATGCCATCTTCTGCCTTCGTTTTATTACTCTCATTTTGGTTGCCGTTCTCCGACCTATCGTCGTCGTGCCTTGGCTCTCTTCTGTCACCAACACTACCAAATGAGAGGCCCGCACTAACACATTGCAGGTTTCAGTGTCCCCTCAATGAAAAGGCGTGAAAATGAAACAAGGTGAATAACAACAGGAAATCTATTGAACATACGTGATATTTTACCACTCAATTGCAGAAATAGAAAAACAGAAAACGAGAATTATTAGAGGCGAGTGTAGTACTAATGAAAAATTCTGATAAATAATTTAGGACGGCTTAATCACTGCCTCACATAAGTTGTTTTCTTTTGATAACTCTTAAAACTAGGTTTTGGTCATGTAATTCCACAGTCCGTCGTTCGAAACAATGTTTTTCTTGGGTATTTATAAAGAACAGTAAACGTTTCATTACTCAATGTTCTTTAATAATTATCTGTATTAAAAAGAGCCAAATTATTTCTTTCTTCACACTTCACCTAAAATTATATCCCTGTGTATCAATGCCTGGAGGGCATGTTAAAATTGTCTGTGGACATTTTCTGTGATAAAAATTTACCACGATTATTGCATTTTACTTCCACGAAGCCTGAAACGTAAGAAATCCTCGGAATCACCGAGTGAGATGCAGTGCAGAATAGAAGTGTGATAATTGCAAAAAGTTTCGCAACATATTCCTATTGAGGCAACACGTAACAAATGAAGATATTAACACCGCAAGTTTGTTGCTGCGCATGTTTTCATGCAAATGTATAAATTGCATGTATGCATGTATATATTTTTGCTAGTACGTTTATCTCATTGCGGACTTATTCTAAGAAGTGTTTGTTTTGTAATGTTCACCATCTGAAACACATATTTACGGTGCCGTTTCCCCTCACGTAACACTTAACGTCTGCGAGGCTTAATCAACATTCATAATAAATTACAAGTCTCATTTTTTGTCGTTTAACCAGCGTGCTTGCAAAAACGAGAGATAATTTCGCGCTACATAAACATTTTACAGAGTGGAATAAGTTTGTTCTCTTAAATATCACACCTTCGGATTGCTTCAGGTACTAAATATCACACATGATTCAAGAATTGCTCACGCAGTATCATTCATGCTATGACGGCATCTTTTTCTGTGAACTGCACACGACTGTTTTAGGTTAACAATTTATATTGCGCCAGTGTGTAATGAGTGGTATATTTGAAGAATTTCGTGTAAATATTATATCGCGCACACGATCATGGAAGAATCAAAGACAAGGAAAACAAAGTGAAAAAATGCATGCACATGATATTACAGTTATAAATTAGTTAAGAAAAATTTTCAGGACCGTAAAATATTATTATGGGAGTTGGAGACGTTTTTATGGCTGGTTAGAACTATAATTATGAAACGAAAGTAGTTCTTATAATCTTTTGTATTTCATGAAAATTTCTTTAGAGAATTTGTATCTTTTTAATTTTAAATTAATTACATATTTTTCTCTTTTCCATAGGTAAGTGTGTTCAAACACCTAACTGAAATATACTTAGCCTGATCGGCACAGACATAGTGGTAGCAGACACCAAGCCTTCAGGTAAGTCTTTAACGTTCTCTCTTTACTTCAAGATGTCGTGCAAGTGTACGAAGAGAGGTAAGATTGTCACATTTCAACGCATGACTAGTGTTCATAAGGCCTCCTTAGGAACGAATGAAACCGTACGGGAAAGTTGCAGAAAATACTTCTTCTAATTAATAGTGCTACTTGATTGCTAATTTCAATCAAAAAAGTTCTTTATATTCAAAAATGTATTCAAAATAATTTGAATTTGCAGTTTCCTGCATTGGTATCAATTATTGACTTGAGACATTTTAGTTCACATAATAAAAATGGAGTTGTTAGGAAGGGAATCTAGTAAAAGATTTTCAAAGCATGTAGAGGCCGGAACGTAGTCTCTGCACACGCCACCTTAGAGGAAGAAAATCCTGAAAATCATTGTTAGGCGCGCGAGGCTTCCGCGGTCGCTTACACGCGTCCAGCTCTCTTACGGGCGCGCCTCCCTCGCCCTCTCGTTCGCCCTCGCCCTCGCCCTTGCCCTGCAGCGCCATCGCCCACCGCCGCCGCGACCCAGCGTCCACCCCGGCCGCCGCCGCCACCGCCCGGGCAGTAATGGAGTTTTCATCCAGATTCCAGTTTGTTGCATAAGGAATGAGGGGGTTTTATATCCGGGTACAAGTCTGCGCCGGCGCCGCCGCCGCCGCCCCGCCACCCCACCGCCGCCGCAGGGTGCGCCCTCGCGCGGAGACCGTGCGCGCACATGCTAATAGCGCTCGCCTCCGCCCCGGGCGAAGGAGCGTGGGCGGGCGGGCGACGGAAGAGCGCCAGAGGGAGGACGGGGGGGAACCGAGCGAGTGGGTGGGCGAGCGGGCGAGCAGGCGAGTGGGTGGGCAGAGAAGAGGGTGAGCTGATGAGTGAGGGGGGTGGGCGAGTGAAGGGAAAGGCAATCTAGCGGCGGGCGAGCGGGCGGTGGGCGGGCTACGAGTGGGCGGGCGGGCGGGCGGGCGGGCGGGCGGGCGGCGGGCGGGCGGGCGGGCGGGCGGGCGGGCGGGCGAGCCGCGGGCGAGCAAGTGGACGGGCGAGTCAGCGAGGGATGGGCGAGCGAGTGGCGGGAGGCAGCTCGGTTGGAAGGTAGGTGAGCGGGAGGCGATGGTAGCGCCTAATGAGTGCCAGGGTGGCTTGGGGAAATATACTTCCTAACAGCCACGAGCTTTCTCGAAAGCAGGGATGGAGAGAATCTGTGGATCCCCTGTGTTGCTAACTGGGAGCTAATGACGCTTAATAGTAACGCTCGTACCAGGTTGGCTCAAACCATTCATGTGGGGTGATAACTTTCGTAGTACAGTTTAAATGTAGGTTTTTCAGAAGATTGTTTTTGTACATTTTTTATTTTATTTATTTTTGTTACTGATTATTTGGGTTTAATGTTTGCGAACTCGACAAATAACGTTGCTATTAATCTCAATAAATTTTAAATATGATAATTTGAGTACCAATGATCAGAATAAACAAACTTAATATTGTAAAAAGTACGTCCAAACGCTTTCATTTAAGAACGAGTCTCAAAGTGGAGTTGTTTTTATTAGAGAGAGCGAAGTAGCCGCAGCGATTCGGACACCGGTTGCAGTTATGTTTTCAATGCTTTTTCGAGAAAATACTCGAACGTTCTGTTATATTTCATTGCATTCTTTGCGCCTGACGGCGCACGTTTAATTTGACATTACCAGCGCACACATAATGTATAATGAACATAATTTCACGTGGAAGGTCAGACAACTGCTAAAAGGTACATATTTGCATTCATATTGACTGAAAATGTATAACAGTTGTGGTGCTTGCTAGTTACGAAGAAGTATTTACAGGTACTAAAAGGATGGAGTATACCTACATTAGATATGATGTACAAAAATATTTAAAAAACTGGTAAGTTGGTGAGGTATAACAATTTTATAGACTAGGAAATAAACAAATTACTGAATGACAATAAAGCATGACATTTGTGAAATGTGTAGACTGAAGATATACAAATTCTTCTGTGAAATCTGAGAATACTGTTTTATATTTATTGAGATATTTGGTTTACTGTTGCAAAATAACATAGTTGGAACAACGAAACCGAGAAGCAGATTATTTCACTCCATATAATTTTTTCTCTTCGGTTTCCTTTCATTTGGGTATAAGTTTATGAAATATTCATCAGTTTCGTTGGCGGTAACACAAATATACGAACACATCTTCAGCATGAGAGAACACAAAATTACACATTTCGTGTATAATAATAGAGAATTAGAATCAAACAGAAATAACCTGGTAAAATATGCACATTAAAATCGTCCATGTTCCTCCGAGAAAAACCTATCTTTCATTACCGTTCCGCTCACCCTTCTTCAGTATATTCCTCTTGTATCTTAGAATTATAATGTAAATTATCCTGGAAGACTTTCTGTCGGCACTTACCATATTACTGAAAATACTCGCGTTTACAAGAAGCACTGCCTTGCAAAATAAATAGATCAGTGTGTTTAATCACTTCAAGTTGTAACTGCTTTAAGATATTGTACTGAGAGGTTGTTGACTTTACTCCGAGGTTTAAAGTCTTCCAGGCGATCTCTTAAATGAAAGAATGTGGCTAGAGCTGATGCTAGGTCATATCTGCAGTTTGTTGTGTAGCCATTTGTGCCCCTGTGGCCATTAGCGAAGACTATTAAAGATAAATTCAGAAGAGCAGTGCGTGTCAGCACCTTCCATTCAAGTAATAATTTCACCACGCGGCGCGTCGAGGGCATTAGATCATTAATGCGTAGCGATTATGAACGACTGAGGCAGTCAGTGTGCGCAAATGGCCTAAGTCGTTAATGAGCTTTTCAACCTAACGGTTTAGTTGTTTCCTCGTGAAGAACGGGCGATCCTTGTTCGAATCGTCGTTTCCGGCAGTTCTAAGCGATGGGCGTCCCCTTCTGAACGAGTATTTCATTATTTATAACTTCTTGAAACCACGAGAAATGAAGGTGATTTACATTTCAACCAAATTGCACCCCTGGTTCTTCCAGAAACCCAGGCTGGCTTAATTTATTTAGAAGTGTACTGAAAACAATTTGAAAGCCTACATGGCAATATAGTAGATGATTGAAAGCTGTATAAATACATCCCTTCGAACTATCACGCTTTCCTTCGAATGAAAATCCTTTGTGATTTTGATGAAGGAACTTTGAAAAGTAGGACAACAAGCCTTGCTTTGAATCACTTTGTATAAAACTCAATAAACTGAAAATTCGTAGAAAAGATAGGTAATTGATAATTTGAAAGTGTAATGTAGATTGGCTTGTAATTAGTGGTAGTTGTCAAGACAATCAAACAAAACGTTAACTTCAAAATTTAGAACCTTTCAAATAAGTAATTATAAAGAAAATTTTGTAGAAGGTCCTTATAAATAGGTAGTACATGTTTACTGCTTTCTCGACCCTTCTTCGAAAGATGAGAAGGTATTGTAAATCTGCCGAAAACCGGCCACTTTTCGACAGAAAAACTCTTATTCCCGGGCTCTGATACCGAAAAAGTGAATAAAGCTTGATCATGTATGTAGTAAATTACTTCCTAAAACACACTGAGTTTTCAGAATCCATGTTTTGTGGGCCCTTCACCACGAAAAAATCGATTGACGGCAAACCCATCTTTCCGTCCGCCCATCTATAGTTAACGCTAGCGCTTAAACCGTTTCACCGGTTTTCTCCAAAATTTATATTTTTTAATCGATTTAAAAGGAACTTGAGACACTGATTTTGAAACAGATATTTTAAATTTTAATCATATTTTAAGACTCAAAACATTTTTAAAATTTGCTGATAAATGGCTCTAAATTGTTTTGGATTAAGCTTCGTCCTCGGTCAGCTTAAAGGACTAAACAAAAAATGGTGCAGATAATTTTTGTTAAAATCCCTGATTTTTCAAAAATTGCAAAAGTTCAATTTTTTCGACCTCTTCCTACAACTGCAATATTGAAGGCAGAGATGTTTTCCTTATTCATTTCTTTTCTTTGAACACATCTTGAAATAAAGTCATGTACAATTTTTCGAAAATATGAGTAGTTTCTTTTCTTCAATTTTTTTCCACGGATAGAACAAAGGATGTTTAAAAGAAGGGTGTTAGTCTCATTTTTTTAACTCTCTGAATTGTCGAAAATTGCAAATTTAGAAATAATGCGAGAAAGTATGGGCTGTTGTAGCTCTAATTTATTTAAGTAACTCAGCATATTTAAATAAATTTTTGGCTTTTTAACCCTGGAGAGGTAGCGGTTGCCGGAGTTATGTTAGAGGTGGTGCGGGGTCATTTCTGACCCCTTTAAGTTATTTCTTTATATTATTATGTGTAGCAAGAAATAAGTGCGAAATTAGTTATTTTAATAATAATCAATCATTTATAAGGTCGTATTAACTTAATCCACTATTATAAACAAACATGCAAATGAGGAATTGAAACAAATAAAAGGGCAAAATTATCATTTATCTTTCATTTTATGTAGTGACTCCATTTACATGTTCCTGAATATTTCAATGACAAAGATATCAGAAAATTTAGTAAGTTTCATTTTCTAACATTGTCTCACATAAAAACAAACAATTAATTGAAAGCTTCAAAGTCAATCAACACAACTTAGAAAAATTACGAAATTTAAGATGTTTGTAATGGTTTCACAAGTATTTATAAATGAATTATTACATATAAAATTTTGAAAATTTTTCAGAAAAAAGCTAAAGAATGTGATGAAAGGTATGTGAAATGTAAAGCTTCCGACTCGCAAAATTAGGCAACTGCAGCTAAGCAAAGATACATGGAGCCACATGGGACCAACACAACTTAGAAAAATTACGAAATTTAAGATGTTTGTAATGGTTTCACAAGTATTTATAAATTAATTATTTACATATAAAATTTTGAAATTTTTTAAGAAAAAAGCTAAAGAATGTGGTGAAAGGTATGTGAAATGTAAAGCTTCTGACTCGCAAAATTGGGCAACTGCAGCTAAGCAAAGATACGTGGGGCCACATGGGACCCCGCGCCACCTCTCTCGGGTTAAACAAGAAGGAAAAGGAGGACGATGGGGACGATTAAGAGGAACGTATGCTAGATGGGGATTTTCAGATGATTGGTGAGGGATGTGTCTTCTGCGGTGTATATTCGACTGTGGCGAGGATAAGTGGGCCGGGTCGACAATTTGGGTAAGGGGTGGACTGTGGATCAGAAGCGTTGCTTGATTTGATAGAACTTACAGCAATCATTTTTGATGCTCTATTTCACCCTCTCTTCTATTCTGACTTTCTTCAACTGATTCTCCAATACCAGGCACTATTTTTTTTTAGCAAAGTGAAGAATATATAATTTTAGTTGATTTTGCATTTTGTCTTCCTGAGTCTGAGTTTTGCAGTTTTAATTTTAAAACACTGTTTAACACTTAATGCATAAGAAAAAAAACAATTATGTATGAGCTTTGAGTAAATTCTTCGTCGTCTTCCTTTGATGGTGGCAGCCAAGCCGACCTCTGTTCGCCACGGTTGTGACGCCGCTCGTACTGTCCGAGAAGGTGGCGGGATTTTGATGCGACGACGTAGCCGCCGGTCGCCGTCCCTTCTATCCAAGTGGCTGCGAAGGCGCCCAACGTCTCAACGTCCTGCGATGCTACTTGGTCGCTTCTTCCCGTCTCCTTTTCCCCTGCCTTCTGCGCCTGCTCCTTAGGCGCCGCGCGGAAAACCGACGCTAAGCGACCGGGCGCAGGGTGGGCTTCAGGGGCGTCGGATTAGGTGTGTACGTATAATAGAGGCGAGCTGCTTCTTCAGTAGTGGCACGTTCTGAAAAGGTCGTCGAAGCGTATTCAGTCACTCGACCAAAGTACGGAAATAGCTACTTTGTATTTGTGCTAACGGCACAATTCTAATGCCGTTTTAAGATGTTTTTATTTATCTTACGTGAATATGGTATGGATTGTGATGAATGAAATAATTGGAAGAAACGGATTAAAATTTATTAAATTAATTTTTTAGTGATCTTTTGATGATTGACATCGCTTACTGAGTTGTCTCATAAATGAATTGAATGAGAATGAAGGAAAGATACATTAAAGAAGAAACGAATTGCAATGTTGAAAGAAAGAGATAAATGTGATTGGAATGAGAGTGAACGAACAGATGACGAAATAAAACAATTCAGAAGGAAAAGAAAAATATCTCCAGCAGTTTGGCGGCGAAATCAGGCGAAAGTATGTCTACAAATAATAGCAACTGCAATGGGAATTTCATGTGAATGAAGAAGAGGACGTTGGTCGTCTTAAGGAGAGCGCTGGACGACGTGTCCTTGGCCGAGCGCGGCCTGTTGCGCCCGGCTCTGCCCTTCCTCGCCCTGCCTAGCGCTGCCCCGCCCTTCCCCGCCCCTCGCCCACCCCCCTCCCGCCCTCGGCGCGGATTCGGGAATTGATTGCGCTCTCCTGGAGAGGCGGCCGCCATTAACGCTCTCGAGCGGGCATTAAACTCATCAGCTCCGTCATCACCGCCGCCAGGATGATGATGATCATCACAAACGCCCCCGACGTCATCGCCCGACGCACATTTAACTTATTAGCGCTGTCGCGGCAGCCGGCCGTAATTATAGAATCGCCCCCGCGCCCCTACGGTCTCCCACGAACGGCCTCGCCCTCCGACGGCTCCCCCCCTCCCCGCCCCGCCGCCCCCCGCGCCACACCCCCCGCCGCGCTGCCTATTATGCACGCGCCATGAGCCCAGCTGATGCGGGGAACTGAATGAAGAGAGGGCACGCCGCCGGAGCAGATGCCGCGCTCTTGGCTGTGTACTCGACGCGGTACGCGTATGTACCCTCGCAGCACAATAGCAGCGCTGATTCCTCAGAATTGCTAAGTGGTGTGGAAGTCATTACGTAAGGCCGTACCGTTAATGTCGTATTTCTCCCGCGAGGTTTCGAGCACCTTCGCGCGCAAAGTTCCGGAGGACACCGCGCGGGTAGACAAGCTAATGTTTCGTTTATTACTTATGGTGGTTGTTAAAAATATGAGTTTAAGAGGCCGGAAAAAACGGTGCATAGTATACAAAGAACACATGGATAATGTATCTTGCAAGTGCTCTGTAAAGCATAAGTATAATTTTTCAAGACCTAATGGTAGTGTATTCTATTAGAAAAGGAATGAGGACTCCTACAGAAGTTTTCCTACAGCTTCCCAGCTCGTACTTTCAAAATATAGGCATTGGGAAAAGGAAAAAATTACACGTTAAGAAAATGTACGTTATGACGTTCCGTGACAGCTGATGTTCAATTGATGAAAATTACGTGCATGTTACTTGAACATTTATACTCTATGTTGGTGTGACGCATCATGAACACATTCACCACGTTCTAGCAAGAAGTTTCCTCTTCTTCTCATTTAGAGAGGCGCTCCTATTTGTGACTTCTATTTGAGTTTTATAATGGTATCTGTTGTTATACATCGCAGTCCTTTTTTTTCAAACGTTTTTCATACGTTTCGTAGGGTAATGTCTTTACTTATCCAGATTGTCCTTAACAGTAACTTCAAGATGCGAATCTGATCCACGCCAGTTGATTCTTCAATTTCTGCCAAATGTAAGAAGACTCCTTGTAAACAAGCTTGGCTCTGCTTACCCGTAAACCATGTCGATACATCTGTGCTGCATATCATGTGCATGCGAAACCATTTCAATTTTGAAAATACATTTAATGAAATATTCACAAGCTTGTAAAATTGTATTTGTATACATATCGCTCTTCTCGTGAGGTATGCTTAACAAGCAAAGTATTCTCGACTTCATTATTCCTTCAGATAGTCGGAGGTGCCTTCCGCGGCGCTCAAGCAGGAGACGTGCGCTACGTAGCCTAATTTCGCTGATCCGCCCGCTCTGGCCGGTGGAAGCTAGCGTTTTCATGGCGCAAAGGACGCCATCGGTTTCGCATTTCCTTCGCCAACAGATAATGTCATCACGGGCGGCGCAGACAATCTCCCGAGCGGCGCTGCGGCGACGTGTCCGCCCCTTCGCGCCCTCCCCCCATTTCGCGCTCAGCCGCTCCGCGCCCCGCCCCTGCCGTCGCCTCCCCTCCCCGCCCCGGCGCCGCCACCGCGACCCCGGCCTCGGCGCCAGTGGCCAGCTGCCGACCTCGCTCGCCATCGTCGTCACGGCCGCCGTCGACACCGCCCTGTCGCCGACGCTAATACAAGCACCGCCGCACAGTGATCAATTATGCGTTCGTAGGTGAACAAAAATTAAAAATTCAACTTTGACATTGGAATATGAAACGTGAATGTTTGTATTCGCAGATGTCTAAAGTATCGGAAAACAGCTTGTGTAAGTCTCAATTGATAAGCAGAGGCGGCATGGGAGACCTTACTTGAGCAACTTCGAGCTCCGGTCGTATTAGTCGCGCGCCGTCTCTAGCGGTATTTCTATCTTTGCCGCCGTCGTGATCTGCAACGCCACTGCTGCTGCCGTTGTTTCGTGGACGACTCTACTGACATCTGCTCCTTTTTTGCCCCCCAATGTTTCTTCTGCCATTCAGACTACTAACGCTAGCATTGCCTGCGCGTGACGTTTCTAATTTCGTAGTCACTATTGTCGTTATCACCAGTATCGCCTTCACTGATGTCTACACCTTCGATGCCTGCACGTTTTCTCCCCTGCGGACCATGCCGCTAACGCGTCGCCGCCTTCAGTGATATATTTTAAAGCGTTACCATAACCATAATGACACTGTTTCTGCACCGTCTTCTTTGAAAACTTCACCTGCGACGCGCTGCCAATGACTACGGCCACCCTCCCCTTCCCTATAACTGAAGCATCGTCGCGTCTAACCTCGCCGCCAAGAACGCCTGCAGTTGCCACGGCCACCTCACTGACACATTCATCATCGCTGCCGCAGTCGGTGCCCCCGGAGGCTCCACCAATAACGTAAGCTTATATAGATCCATGATATTTCCACACCCGCCGTCACCGCGACCAACATAGCTCCCTTTGCCGCAGCTGCATCTCCACCGACACCCGCGCCTTCGCCGCAACCGCAAACTCAATAACACACTCCTTCACCCCCGGCTAACGCCATCATCACCACCTCTAGCGATATGTCCACGCTCGGCAGTGAGTGGTCCGTGACCGACATCGCCGTCGCTGCTGCCATAGTCACTGGCACCGCCTCCCCTGACATCTGCCCCTTCAGCTGAAATGCGCGCCCGCTGCCTCCACGCGCCGGGCCACTCCGCGCCGCCTATCAAATCTCCTCGCTGGGCTATTCCCCTCGAGGCGGAATAGGCCGCCCGGACTAATCCGTAAGAGCAAACATGCCTACCTTTTTTAAGCACTTTTGAGCCGGCTGGGGACCGCAAGCCCTCCGCCCTACCGCCATTCCCTCCCCTCCTCTGCCCTCCCCTGCCCACCCCTCTTCCTCCCCTCCGCTTCTTTGCCGTCTGACGGCTACGCTTGCCGCCCGCCGCCGCCGCCGTCTCCCGCGGCGCAGGGGTGAGCAATTACGCCGGCGAACGAAAGACTCCCTCCGGAAAAAGGGTGACGAGCACCAGTTACTTGCGCTATTTAGGCGCCCAAGGGGGACTTGTACGGTCGTGATACAAGAGTCCTAAGATCTCTCCTGGTGATAATTACATTATATGGAAGTCAGGGTTAATTTTTGCCTTTTGTGTCAAATCAAGGTGCTTCCGCTGTGAATCGTTTCCAGGGTACATTATCTATGTGTGCATGTTTCTCAAACCCATGCAACATTATTTATCATTAAAGCATTGCTGGATGGGTTTGACAACATGTCAGGTACACAGATTAATTTGTATTGGAGCGTGTTAACCATAAAAGTCTCTTAAGGAAAAAAAAACAATTATGAATAGATTTTAAACATGTTCTACAGGAGACTTTAATTGCAACCTTTTCCAAATACAAATAAAATAATGAGAAAAATGCTATTATGGGAGAATGATAAAACCATACCAATAATAATGTAATATCAGTTATTATCCTTGATATAATTCTACACAAATTAGAACTCTATTTATTGCTTTAATTGCAAATGTGACGCTGAACGAGCTACAACTTGAAATGCATTTTCCTCCAAAATGTATTTATCTAGTATATTCTAATAGTTCAGTGTATTAGTACGAAACACTTTTCAGATCGGGTTTCGTCTTCTTGTGTTTCAGAACAATTAAATAAATGCTATGAATATGTTGGGTCCCATTTAACTATACCTTCTTACTTTTTTCTTCTCATAACACAAAACTATCGTACCTTTTACAACATTTTTGTGGCTGTGCAAATTTCTGCTAAAATAGCAAAGCCCTTTCTTCATAAACATCTCCCAGAGTCACAAAGGAGCAGCGAGTCCCCTAAAGCAGTCCCCTAAACAGGCAGACTTTCCTTCGCCCGGGACGGGAAGAACGCGTAAAAACGCGCCCGCCCAAACGAGGCGGGGTTGTATTTTTCATCGCGGCTGCGTAATATGACGCGGCGGACACAGTGTGTCAGCGGGCCGTATCCGACCTGCGGGTTGACGTTTACCAACGCCTGCACCGCCGCTACCGCAGCCGCTCGCTCTCTTCCCCCGCGCGGCTACTTCTGTGCTGCCCCACCGCGTGAGAGCGAGCCAGAGCGCTCCCATCTCCGTTGGTCCCTTGGCGCGGCACGATTGCTGCCTCGCCATCACCTCCGCGTTGTTACCTTCATTGCCGTTCCCCGACTCGCCCTCTGCGTCCTCCATCAGCGCTGTCTTATTGACCTTGCTCCTTTGCTTGTCACGGTGCCCTCTTCAGACTCCCTAACAACTCACCAGCTCCTTCATTGCTCTTCATGCAATTCTTCCTCACACCCGGAGCTGTTTCGAGGTTCAAGAGCGACTCAGAGATCTTGATGTTCTCCAAACAAAAATCTTGTTAGAAAAAACTGATCTTCTTTTGATAAAAGGAAATAAAATACTCGTTAATTAGAATTAGAAGATTGTGCCAAGTGTAATCCGTCAGAGCGCCTAACCCTTATTGTGTGTAGGCTGTATTACCCAAGTTTTTTTGGTAACACAACACACTTCCTCTTTGTCAAAAGAACTACAGGCTAAATCTTTAGTGCCCAGATGCCCGCGAAATTACATTAACTAAAATTATTACAAGACCCCATTTCTTTTCCGAAATTGAATGTCCAGTTCAATCTCCAGTTGCTACCCCTATATCTCAGTGACATTGCTGCCTTCCTCACCACCGTGTGCCCTTTAGTCTACCTCGCAGCTTACCAGCAGCCCAGAACCGCATCGCCTCCGTTGCCATCTCAGTCCTCGCCAACCTGACAGACTTCCTAAGCGCTCGTCTGCCCCTCTCGCCGCCACCGCCTCTCCCACTACCACCACCACCACAACCATCATCACCGCCACCCCCTCCGCCGCCCCGCCGCCCCGCCGCCCCCACCGCCCCCGCCGCCCCCGCCGCGCCCGCCGCCCCCGTCGCCCCCGCGGCCCCCGCCGCCCCCACCGCCCCCGCCGCCCCCACCGCCCCCACCGCCCCGCCGCCCTCGCCGTCCTCGCGGCCCGCGGCGCGTAAGCGCGCGGCACCCACTCGGCGTCGCGCCTTATTTCTGTTTAATATCGCCTCCTTTAATTAACCGTGGGGGCGGCGCGAGGCTAGGAAGGGGAAAAGGGATTTTTTACGCCGCCTCACACAGAGGGAAAGAGAAAGAACTTAAATTGCTGTCACTCGGCCCGAGGAGGGGGGCGGGGCGGAGGCGGGCGCGGGGAGGAGAGAGGTTCTCCCGCGCGCCCGACGACTTGAAGAAGCCCGACGCGCGCCTGTATGTGTAGTACTTCTGTGTGTGCGCGCGAGCGTTTCCCCGTAAGCTTTGTTAGCATTAATATAACTCCCACGGCCCCGCCCCCTCCTTGCCCTCCTCCTCGTGGCCCGCCTCCTCCGCCCTCAGATTAATTAGTTGGCTTTAATTTAGTAATTATGTGAGGCGGCAACACGGAACGCGCCGCCGCCGTGCCGGGCGTCACAATGCGCCACCGCCGCGGGTCGCAGCCGCGGCGCGGCGGCGGCGGCGGCGGCGGCGGTGGAGGAGGAGGAGGAGGAGGTTGGCGGGCCTGTCTGTGGGGGGCGCAGCGGGGGACGGCGACAGAGGTGGCCGGAGCTGTCTGTGGAGACGTGGAACGGGGTGGAAGGGAAGCGGCAGCGGGGGAGGTTAGTGAGCTTGTCTGTCGGGCGAGGAGGCAGAGGGAGGCGGGGATGTCGGAGGGTGGCGAAGGCGACGGAGGTTGACGGAGCTTCTGTGGAACCGAGGAATTGGGTGGTCGGGAAGCGGCAGCAGAGCAAGTTGGTGGGCCTGTCTTCGGGGGGGTGCAGAGGCGGGGGGAAGGCGAGTGTGCCGGAGGGTGGCGAAGGGAAGCGACAGCGGAGGAGGTTGGCGGGACTGTCTATGAGAGGCGGTTGGGGGGAAGGCAGGGTGGCGGGTGGCGAAGGCGACGGAGGTTGCTGGAACCGTCTGTGGAGGCGAGGATGGGAATTGTAGGGAAGGGGGTTGGTTGTGGAACGGAGCACGAATAAGATGGGGGCGTTGGAGGATGGCGAAGGCGACGGATGCTTCCAGAGCTGTCTGTGGAGGCGTGCACGGAGATGGTAGGGAAGTGGGGTCGGATGAGACGCGGGGGGGGGGGCATGAAGAAGATGAAGGCGGAGGAGAAGTGAAGAGCAGGCTTCGGGGTCGCCGCAGCTGGGGGCCTATTGCGGCGGAGTAGGCGGGAGTGGTTGAGTTGGCAAGGCGGCGCGGCGGAGGAACGGCTGCAGGCGAAGACGCCGCCGCGCCTAAGCACGTCGGAACTGTCAATGGGGAAGCGCAGAGTGTGAGGCAGGCGGAGAAGCGGCGAGGGTGGGTCTATGACCAGGTAGAAAGCCGCCAAGCGCAGGAGGACAAGGAGAATGCAACGATGTTACGAGAGCAGTCGAAAGGAGGGGAGGCGAGTGTGTCTGAACAGACGCCAAAACGCGCTCAACAAACTCTGCGCACGGACAGAGAGTTTCGCGAACGCGGAGGCACTGGAATTAGCTGCTGACGACAATGAGGTGTATAAGCGTGGGCACAATGTGCGTGTTACGTGTGAGGCGGGGGAGCTCCAAATCAAGCAAGGAGTGGCCATGCGAACTGCACTGGAGTACTAGGCAAGAAGTTTCTCAGTTACCTTCGTCAGTGAGAGGGAATAAAATGACAAGGAGGAAAGTAACAGCTAGAAAGATCAAGTATGTTCAGTTGAAGGAGAATTATGCATGTGTTTAGAATTTCTGAGAATCGCAGCGTCGGAAAAAATGGACATATGAATGAATTGGGATCGTTATACTTTGAAAAGAGGAAGAATGTTGATGTGTTGTATGCGGAATTAATAAATAGCTAAGTGAAGAAAGCAACATTCTAAGTAGAAATCGTATATGTACGATTGATAATTGTTTCCAATAAATTGACAATGTTTTGTCCTTTTCTAAAGAAACTAAACCATAACGGCTCGATTGAAAGTAGCCAGTGGAAAGTAGGGCAGTGTCAGTTCCCTCTATAGAGTGCTTTTGATTCTGTTCTCGATGGTATCCCTTGGGGAATGACACACATGGGCGGAGTATGAAAACTTGGTTGGCTGTATTAGAGACGAAAAGACGGGATCTGTACGAATAAATATTATAATGAACCTGGAATGAACAATGTAGTACTTGGGTAGTTGATTTTCGCAGACATCAATTTTGTAGAAAGTTTATTAATAAAATTGTTTTAAATTATCTGTAAAATAATGTGTTCTTCGGTTTAAAATCTATCGTTGAAAATGTATTTGCATTTCAAAACATCTAATCTCTTTGGATCTGAATAATGTTCTCGAAATTGTATACGTATATTTATAACACATTTCGTGGTCCTGAATTTCTTTCCAGGTCACACAGTGTGCATTTCTACAAATCATACACCCAAACCTTATTTCTTATTCCGAAAAGCAACTAGATCCCATGGTCGCCTATTCGGGGAAGATTTACAGCTCTCCACATTTTTTCCGAAACCAATACTGACCTCTCCCCTTCGACACTTCTTAAGTCCCTCTACGACGCCACAAAAAAAAGAAGAAAAAAATCCCCTCATGTCTCGCGCTCTCTCCTTTGAGACGCCTCCGACGATCGTCTTGGGCGACATCGCGCGCGGCAGCCGGCCAAGGCTTTGAGGTCCTGCGCGGCGGCGCGCGACGTGGCGGGGCGCGAGGCGCGGCTGGCGTCTCGGCGCGGCGCGAGGGCGTCCGCCGCCGCGGACAGACGGCGCGCGTCGCACACACACGCGCACGAGCGCGCGCGTGCTGGGGCGCGAGGGCGTCGGGCGCGCCGTTTTTGCCGGCGCACCGCGTCGAGCGCGGCGGCGTCCCTGGCGGAGCGGCGGCGGCGGAGGAGGAGGCGCGGAGAGCCGGGCGCGGCGCCGCCCTGTCCCCGCCGCCGCCGCCGCCTCCGCCGCCACCGTCGCCGTCGCCCTGGCCGCAGGAGGGAGGAGCCGAGGAGGGGGAGCGCTTCGTAAGCCCAGGCGAGCAGGAGCGAGCAGCACAGCTTTGGCCGCGCTCAAGTATATATCTCTGGCTCAGAGAGTATAGAGAAAACTGAACGCGTGTGCACCAAGCTGTAATCTTATTAAATTTACATATTAATCAACGGATTTTAATTATCCTGTGCTATACCGCCCCAGCCCGGGCGGCTCTCGGCGCCCGCGCCGCCGCCGCCGCCGCCGCCGCCGCCGCCGCCGCCGCCGCCGCCCGCCTCTAACTCGGCCTCGTAATTTACATTAATCCAATAATTGCATGGAGGTTTGCTAGTTAGCAATTCAAATGAGATGCTATATGGCTTGCTATGGCAGACTCTGCGCTCTCTCTTTCTCTGCCGCCGGCGGGTCTCCGTCTCTGTCGGCGGCGCTGCGCCCTCTGCGTCGCTCCGCGCCCGCCGCGCCGCGCGCTCTCCCTTCTTCCCTTACGTGCTCGCCCCGCCGCCGCCGCCCTTGCCTCCTCGTCTACTCCTCCTGCTGCTACTCCACCTCCACCCTCATTTTGTTTGAACAACCTGCCTGCGTACCCCTTTCGCTTTTCTTTTCTAGCTCTCGTTCTGCCCTCCCGCTTCCTCACCGCCGCGCGACTCCCGCACGTCCTCGCTTCTCGGCCTCCACCTCCTCCTCCTCCTCCTCCTCTGCCGCCACCTCCTCCTCCTCGTCGTCGTCGTGGTGCGCCTCCCTCGCAACAATGAGAGGGAGAATGGGCGGCGCACTCTTTTATTCCGCGCTGCAAATGGATGTGTGCGCCGCGGGGGAAGGGCGGGGGCAGATTAGAGAGGCGAGGACTCCCGGCCTGTCCGGTTCCGCCGCCGCCGCCGCTGCCCAGCCGCCTCGCGCCTCTCCGTTTGTCGTCGCAACGCGCGTGAAAACCCCGAGCGGCCCAGGGAGAGCGGAGGCATCGGTGCGAGCGGGTCGGCGAGGGTGGCGGCGGGGTGTTAATAACGGTGACGTCACGGCCGCAAGGCCTGTGATTGGTCGGCCTCGGGGCCGTTGGCCGCGGCCCACGCGAAGACGTTTAGCCATGATCTACGGCGCCGATTTAGCGCCCGTGCGCTTCTCTGTCTCGTCCTGCGCAGAAAGGGAAGGAGACGCGACGGCACCACTCGGCCAGTTCTCTGGTTTCGCCCGACCCGCCTCCTGATTATACACTGCGGAGCCCGAGCTGAGGGCGAAAAGTTAGATGTCTTGGAATATTCGCATACGGTGTTTCTTTTTCCCCCTTTTCTGAGTTTTGCCGTTTGTTGTGTGTGTGTGTGTGTGTGGGGGGGATGTGAATGTGGAGCAGCATTCACCGTTTCCTACATCGTGTGTAACAGAGTGGTAAACATGTAAATATAGGTATTCTTTCTCCCACATTTTGCAGATTCCAGTTCGTATTAGAATGATGGAAGGCAGGTTTTGGAGACAAAAAAATTTAAAATAGAATCTAGGGCACTAATGAAAAAGGTTGCTTATTTACCATGTAGTACTTTACTGCTTGTCTAGAATTAATAATGTACTCGTATATGATGCACTGGAGTCGTTTTGTTTTTCTTGTGGTTTCTTTTCTCTTTCGTTGTATCCCTTTCATGGGTTATTTACGTTAGTAATCCAGAACTCTGACATAATTTAAAATGTTTTGGAACATGAAGAACACGAAATGCTGCATTTGTAAATAGCGCTTATAAGTTAAGCGCTTGTACGTTTTAGGCGAGTATTCTTGAAAATATTTTTCTTCACTGGTTTCATTTCCGTTTTATTGATTCCTCTGTTACGATAATGCATTGATTGTATATAATGATTTTAAAATAATCGTTATTTTGCGAATTGGTTTTATGAATGATGAAAATCATTTTTGTCCAAAATTAGTGTGTTTGTAGGATTTGGATGAACTGAAAGAAAGATTACGATTCGGTTAACTTTTTTGTTTAGACGTCATTTCTCAAGGAAAGTTTCGTATTATAGTTAAAAATTCTAAAATTAAAAAGATGATTTGAATGTAAAGGAATTGGAAACATTTAATACTTAAGAATGAAAAAGAAATCATGACTTGTTTGAACATAAGCAAAAATCTAAAGTGTCCCTTGTCTTCTTTTGGAATTCCAAGTCATAGTTTATCTCATGACAACACAGATCGTCATAACTATCATTATAATCTCTAGCTCACCTCCGTCTCCCATCTGCCTGTCTTTAAAAGTGGTGACGCCGGTTTTGTTGTAGGTTAAAGACTAGAGAGTATTCTAATACGATGTATGGATTGGACGACTATTCCTGCGCAAGACAAATGACATCACTCGCATGATAGATATGTCGGCGTGATACGATCACATATAAGCATTTGTATAAAATTGATTCGTATTGAAGTATTATGGCACTACAAGAAGCCATCAATATCCAACTTTAAAGTGTCACAACATGCTGTTATTACTAGATTTTTATCGAGGAGCCTAAAGTAACTCAGCAGTAACATCGTTGCCTCTGCAACATCGTTGACAGTGGGGATCATAGATGACAATAGAGTCCCGTCTGTGACTGACTTTTGGCTCTGGTTTCATTGCTGAATCAAATTCAATCACTGCCCGGAGGAGACTTCTAGTGGCTGACCTGTGGGTTGGTGTCGGATCTCACATTCTAGCGGGAGAGAAACACCATCACCTTCCGGGATGCACGCACCACACTCCAGGACTACTGACCCACGGAGATAGTTGACGCGTCCGACATTATCAATAGTCATTCGAAGTAGCCTTTCTGATGTCTTTAAAATTCCCTTTGCCGCACCGCGAGCCGAGCTGACGTTCTGGCCGCATTGCTACGAAGAGCGCAACGTTCTTCCCGTCCCCCTGCATCAACGCTCGTCGCTCCCTCCCGCGACGTCGCGCGGGCCAGGGTGAAAGAGCGCGCCGCCGTCTTCCGTGCTGCCTCCCCGCGGGAGGGCGCGCAACTAACTCGAGGCCGCTCGCTGGAGCGGTGCGGCGCGGCGCGGCGCGGCGCGGCGGGCGCCGAGAAAGACGCCGAGCGAAGAAACGGCAGCGCGCGAGGCGCCGCCACTCTGCCGCTGCCGCGCAACCTTCGTCGCGAGGGGAGGAGGCCGCAAGCGACCGCAGTCGAGTGGCGGCGGCGCGGCGAAGAGCACGCCACGCGGCGGCCGGGGCGGCTTCCGCCCACTCAAAGAAGCAATCACCAGGTCGGTGGTCTGGTTTTGAAAGGAAATGTTGAAGAATGTACAAGATATCCTCATCAGCGATTGGTTGATATTCTTTATATTTAAAACCTTACGGGTTTTCTTTTCGTAAGCAATTTGAACTTTCTACTAAACATGATTTCGTGATTTTTGTTTCAAATGAAAGGTAATGACCACTAAATGTGTTATAGCTTGCTATTTTTGACGGTTTTATAGTATAAACACTAAATTTTAATAAAATAGTAAATTTAATAGAATTAACACTTACCAGCTGTCATTTGTTCACTATTTTGTTCCGCAAGTTACTATTGACGGTAGTTTCGTCCGACGGTGCGAAGAGGTCAATGGGCGTGATATGGAAGTATATTATGTTTACTGTGCAAACATGCACATTACAACAGAAAATGAATGACTTTTTCGCGATGAGGTCTCTACTTTCCGTGAACAATATGTTTCAATAATCACACTGTGTGATCCCCTTATACGAACCCAAATGTATTTTACTAAAGACAATTCTTGTGAGGCAAATTTTTGAGAACAATTAAAATGCACCGAACTCAATAATTGGTATTTTCATTTATCCTCAAATAACTGTTAACAATGTTTGGGACAAATCAACAGGGGATGAACTAAAAGAAAATATTTAAAATTCTTCTTTACAAAACAGTCACTTCTGTGCATTTCTTCCCAGTTAGCGTCGGATTTCCACTAGACGGCTTTCCACAAGTTAGTACGTACTAATAAATTGGTCAAGGAGAAAACAATAGAAATCTCACTATTTCTGTGAGACACTAATGTCTTCGATATACAAGTAAAACTCACCAACAATAAGTCAGGATTTGAAGTTTTTGAATTATTTATATCTCAGAGTCACTATTTTTCTATTCTTTCTAAACAATGGATATCTAGCAAACAAAATTAACTGAATATTCACATTTTTATCTCAAACCATATTTTGTTGGATATAATACGTTTCACTTGAATTCTGCCAATGTGGTAAATTTAAAATGCTGGTCAAAATGATAATCTAAGGGTATTTGTACAGTCAAACTTCCATAGCTCGAAATTTCTGAGGGAATTGTTTCGAGATTTCGAAAAAGGCAAACTAGAAGGATTTTCAGGATGAAGATTTTTACAGAGGAAGCTGAGAATGGAAGGAAAATGCAAGATATTAAGGGATTCATATTAAAGTTTGAATTATCGCTACGTAGTAATGTGTAAATAATACGAATGCCCAATTTTTGTTACAATTGCTCAATTGCTGCAAAAATTGGGCATTGACAACAAAATACCCTAATTTTTCTTCGAAAAAACTGCAATATTCTACAAGTTGTTTGACATCACTCTAAAATGAAAATTATTATTGTTCATTCTTTCCAGTTTTCTTATTTATTTTACCCCTGTCTTATTTATTTTACTCGCTTATTTTTTTTCGTCCTTTCAATTGGCAGTCCTATTTTCTTCTTCTCCCAACATGGTCCACTCAATTCTTCTTGCAAATTTGTTGTTATTTAAATCATTCTACGTTCTTTTATTTTTCTCCGCCCTCAAAATCGTGTAAATTTTTACCTTTGCTGTACTACTCATTTCTATCTTTTGTTTTCGCCCTTGTCTTTTATTCTGTATCGTATTGAACTTTAGCGGCTTTGCCTAAATTAATACTGTTTCCACAGAATACAAGCTACTAATTACCGATGTGTACCAGTCAAGCAGCTTATTAGTAATTTTCAACGAATTACGTAATAATATTTTCCCTTGCATATGGCAAGATTTATGAAGGAAATAATATTATCAGAATCAGTACTTAGTAATTTTTAATTTTTCAGTACTCAATGTTTAAAAAATATTATTGTATATTATTTTAATAATATACAAGTCAAATAAGTATGCTTTATATTGTTTGTCAAAATTTATTTCACGAAAAAATGCATACTTGGAATAATATTCAAAATAGCACGATGTTAATGAAAATAAGAGTTGTCATATATAGTGACTAATTTGAAAACATCCGATTATTGTCATTTAATAAAAAGATTTTCGAGGGAATTGTTATCGAGTGAAGTATTGGGAGTACTTGTCAAGTTCAATGATTCGTTCGTCGGTTTGCGAACGAATCGTTGGCACTCGTTTCGCACGGGAGACAGCGCGGGGGCAGCCGCAGTGGTGGGTCAAACACCGAACGGCGGGTGCAGTGCAGGGTAGCGGGGCTCTGTTGTGGTGCCCTGAATAAATCATGTGCACTTTTTCACAAGAAGAGCGTTCAAATAGCGGCGCTGTGTTGGCGAATCAATTTTACAAACGGTTCGGTTTGCTGCAGGAGAGGCAGCGGACTCGTTTCATTCGTTGCGTTTGTTGTTTCGGTTTTAAACATGGACAATGGACCCGGAATGCACGTCATATCGCACAAGAGGAGGAATAACAGATAGAGTGGGAATGGACTGCCCTGATAGTCATTTTAGGGCGAAAGTGAAGTATAATGGTGGAATTCGAAATGCGAAAATGTATCGTTTTTCTCCAATTTTGCTTATTGACGTTTGCATTCAGAACCTCGAGCTGGAAAACGAAAAGCGGTCTTACTTGAGAGGAGAAAACAAACACAGCTCCCATTTTAATTAAGGGTTTCCAGTTTTCGTTTAATAGCGTATGCGTTAATGAAAGATACATTCACTGGTTAAGCTTATGACTTAATTTAATGTGAATGTTTCTTGCTCTTTTCCGTGGTTTATTTATGTTGAAGGCGCAATATTGTGTATCTGTTTCTTTGTCGTCGTTCATTTGTGATAATTGTATAACTGCTCTCTTAATTTTTATTTTAATTGTAATTCTTTACTTAAGGGCTATGGGTCAAAACAATTTTATATTTTTTTACTGTCAAAAAATGTTGGTGCTGATTTACAAGATATCGAACAAAAAAATGTTGGGTATGTACTTGCTGGAATAAAAGCCACTTCTTCAGAACGTAGTAGCTTAAGTATTATTGGCACTGACACTGTTCATCTCCAGATATTATGGTGTTATTATGCAGAACACACTTTCATCATGTAGGTAAAACTGGTATAAAACTGTTTAAAAGTTAGAATAGCTTTTCCATACATTTTATGTGTTTCTCCTACAAACAATCTACATTATTTTAATGTTCAGTCCAAAATTCATAACTGTTTGTATCATATAACTTAGTAAGATTTATTTAAAAATAGTTTTAATTTGATATAATTCATTGTCGTCAAAGCAAATTTTGTTAATTCCATTAAAAGAGAAATATATTCCCAGAATAAAAATAAGGAACGCACAAAAACAAAAATAAAAATATATACTAAAAAATAACAGTGAAATGAAGGTATTTGCCACGTTGTGTTTAGATAGCGCGAGAGAAAAATTTATAAGAATTGGATTTATTTCGAGAATTGTAAATATTCTAGATGCTTTATATGTATTTTGAACTTAGCATTAATTCCTAAAAAACCAAACTCTTTGAGCCTTTGGTAGAACTAGGTTCAAGAAGGTATGAAAATAAAATAACTAAATAAAAGTAACTAAATATACTTTATAGGAACTGGAACAGAAGTTGGAGAGAAGTACACATAAAAATAAATGCCATTTCTATATCAGATAACCCTCCGAAAAAATAACAGTTCATAGTGAAAATGCTCCCTCAATTACAGTATGTCCCAGACGTCTTCTGAATGCAAGCGAGATGGCTTTTATTTATTAATCATACATTGCCTCTTTTAATACCATTGAATAAATTACACATCCATACCATTATTCATCCACAAGGTAGGGTAATCTGATATTCATGATTGTTGCATACGTCTCCTATATAAGCGATAAAACGTCTGTAGGAAAACTGAATTCGCTGTACCACTGACTGCCGTGGTGTACTCGCAGCTCCGAATGTTGGAGACCCGCTCTGCATCGCTGTGCGGCGGGTTGCCGCATTTCGCCTTTGCTCACTGACCGGGCGGTGAAGTTCAGAGAAAACTCAATAAACTCAAGAAGCTAATAAGAAAAAAACAATTCTTGTCGCTGTTTTCTCAAGAAATAAATCATGTGACAAGCATGCATAAATTTGTATTTATCCTAGTGAAAATGCTAACCAGTTAAAATATTAAGTAATTTTCTAATCTCGCGATAGGGTCCGTTCTAGTGTTCTCTACTTTCTCCGCACCTTGAGTACGAGGCATCTAAAATACATAATTGAAGGGGAAATACATAATTGAAGATGGTGTACTCAAAACAAGAGAAACATCGATTCAGGTAGAATTAACTTTAGACCCTTTATTGATATATTATTTCCAGATCTTCCAACTTGTCCTTGCGAGTTTCTTATCCTGAGATGCGGTGAATTATCCCTCAAAGGCACGTCGTTGACCGCTTGCCATCGGCCGGCGCCACTCGCCCAATCGTCGTAATGGCGTTCTTTGAAGGGATTGCGCGCCGCCAGACGTCGCGGGGGTGCGGGCGCGTGCGAACGAGGCCAGTAGGTGGCGGCGGGGGCGGCGGGGCGTGGCCGGCAAGTAGGCCAGTAGCCACAGCTCGCGCCGGCCCCCGTTTCGCCCCGCCCCGCGCCCGCGCCCACACTCAGGGCCGCCCTCCCCCTCCCCGCCCCTTCCCCTCCCGGGCCTTTGCGACGCAACGAGCCGTGCTCTACCGCCGCCGCCGCCGCGCGCGCCGCCGTGTCTATTAATACCGCTACCACCAGCCGCTCTTCGGTGCAGAGTGGTCGCAACGTCCTTCTCCTTCGCCTTCCCTTCGCAGTCTTCCTCTCTTCCTTGCAGTTTCTACATCGCTGTATTCATTGCGCTGGCGATCGTTGTTGATGTTGCTACTGATCGTGTCATCTCTCGTGTATTCGTCAACGCTGACTGGTTCTTATGCGCTTCTTACTCGTATTTAAATGTTTATTTTCGTATTGGCTTTCCAGGCTTCATTACCATTGTTATTTCGTTAGAGGCACTTTCACTCGTCGTTCCCAATATAATGATTTTATCTACGTAACTTCTAGATTATTTCCTGGATATCTTCACTGTCATCTCAACTTACATCGCCAATTTTTAAGTTTATCTACTATTTTTGATAAAATATTTTCATTTGCTAACTACATTGAGAAGCTTTTGTAATCAGTGTCATGCTAATTCACTAATCATTTCCACGCGTTGCCTGGAAATCAGTGTTGAATTCTTACAGCTTGTTAAGAACTTCGTAGCGATTAAGGATAAAGGTTGATTGCTACTTCACGCACAAAAGCGACAGGCAATGCTTTCTTCTATCCTCAGTAGGTCTCATATAACTCTCTATATCTCGTCTGTCCACTTTCTGAAAATGATAACAAATCAGTTTTCATACATCGGCGAAAGTACTGAAATGTTTTTCAAGTGTCTATGAGTAACGGACTACACGAACAGTGGTCAATTTCCTGTAATAATTACCTAAGTGGTACATTACTCACAAAGCGTACAGATGCACTACAAGTTCTTACGAGAAGATGAGCCAGAGGACATTTAGCAGTATCAAATTAGACGTATTGAAGCGAAAACTTATTATCCTACGTTTAGTTGGTCTGCCTCACATTTAAAAAGTACTTTCAAAACGTCTGGAATGAAATAATATAGGTAATGATGAAGTTACATAAAACTTTATCTGATCTATAGAATCTTGCAAGCAACATGTAATTTATTATTTGCGGATATGTGAATACAGTGGCAGAAAGCTCATGTTTCCCATTTCATTGAACAATTTGGTAATTACGCCATAAATTGGAATTAAGATGATTAAAATGTATTTTTAACGTACTTATGTTCCACAATTTTGAAATGAAAATATGATAATTTATATTCATATATTTTTACAAATTGGACGAGTGTATGCACATTTTGCGGATAACGTGACCCTAACACTCTGAAGCGTTATATTTCGTTCCAAAAAAATAAATTCAATAATGGTCTGTTTTAATGCTATTATGATAATATGATGAAAAACAATAATATTTGCGCAACGCATTTTATCTGTATCACACCTAGTGAAAAACAGCTGGGCAACGAGGTCAATATAAATGAATGAATGTCGTTGAGACCGCTTATTTTCGCAAGAACGATTTTGAACGTTTATATTTTCTATTTTCATGCTACTGCAATCAAAAACTTGTCGCATCCTGTATGGCTGTTCTGATACGAAAGTTTCACTTAAAGGCCATGCAAAACGGATTGAGTACTTAAGAACAATGTATTGCCGGAGTGAAGGAATACTCCGAACAGTAGGGAAAACATTTTTGATCGTTTGGAGAAGAAGTTAATTTCAATAATTTGAAAAATTAGACGTGCGTCTCACAAATTCCGAGACGTTCTCTGATTTTGATTTATCGATTTCTGATGAGAGGTTTCAGAACGACCAGCAAGCTTTCATTCCTCACACGACACTCTGACCCTGTGGAAAGACATCTGTTACTTAATTTTAATACAGTGAATACCGTGCTATTCCGATCGCCCTCGAGTCGATTATTTTTCTCTCGAGATTATCAATTACTGGCCTCTGGAGTCTCGAGAAAGTTATCATTCCTGCCATCAGTTCTTGCCTATACTTTTACATCTCAAAATAGTTGGCTGTATTACTATACCATATGTTTCAATTCTTGAACTCACTGATGTAACACCGCTGTATGTTTACAACTTCGTGGGAGGCATTTATTTATTTCAAATTAAACGTTTTATATTATTATTTTACATTGTAGGTAATTAAGCATTGAGATATAATATTCTAAGATGTTTTGCCTAGAGACGCCGCGCAGGACTCCTTACAGTACAGCATCGGTCGCTTCCGTCTTTCTGAATTCCTACACAAAGGCGTCGCCAGGAACACAATTACCGATCTCAAAATCGGTGTTCTTGGTTAATTTTGTTTTCGAAAAGAATCTTTATTACACTTGCTTGCGGTGATTTGCGGAGCAATGTCAGAATTCCTATTTTAATTATTCCTTTCTTTCTCGTACAATACTTACGTAGTATAAAGAAAGTATGTAATAATGCAGCAAAAAGGGCGATATTTCAACAGAAAAACTAGTATTGCGAGTCCCTAATTCCGAAACAAATTGATAATCTTTTTATAATTAATTGATTTACTATCGCATCGACAAGATCAATAGCGACATATAAATAATTGTTTTACCTATATATAGTGAATAACTTCCTCTAATTTGTTGTGTAGTAGTCAGAATTCATATTTTGTGGGATATTAATCCAGAAAAAATGGCTTACAACAAAATGACTGTCTGATCGTATGTCCGTGACCAACATTAGCGGCTCTACTGTACGTAGGAATTTCATTAAAATTAATATTCTGTGCTCAGTCTGGTTGATGTCGCAGCCCCATGAATTTGAAACGGATATTTTGAGTTGGGGGCGTACTTAACATGAACCCCCAACGACATTTCCAAATTTTCTGACAAAAATGGCTCCAAAATGTTTCTTTAAAATTTTCCCCTAATAGTTCAATGTACTGTTATAAAAATGACTCATCTCCGATTTTCATTGAATTATCTGAATTTTCTAAAATTGCAACGTTAGTTTTTTCGGTGTTTTCTTCTTGCCACTACAATAGTGATGATATACATTTTTTCGTAATAAAATATTTTCTTTAAATATAAACCTTTAAATAAGATCAGATATAGATTCTTCAAAATGTTAATAATTATAAACTTTGCCTGCAACAAAAGCAATGTTAAATACAAGGTTTTCTCAAAAACAACTCGAAAGTATTCGTTTACGTTTTTCTCGAATTGTGCATGGTACGCTTGTATAAACGTTACAGGTCCGTTTTTTGTTGAACTTTCGATAATTTTACAAATAACTTTGAAGTGACAAATAATGCAGGAAAGTACGTGCTATTGTCGCACCAATACTTTTCAAATACTCTACAGTTGTAGCAATTTTGCTAGCATTCACTGCTTCCAATTTCAGGAACCATTTGCGTTAATCTTATCTTTCTTGGGTAGAGCATCGATATCTGCATAAATAAAAGAGGTTTTCCTGGAATCTCACCGTCCTAATTTTCAATGAAGAAACATGGCATGGCACAAAGTAGTAAATCATTACGCCAAAATATTACTCCAGTGAAGACACAGGATACTTTCTGAAGGGCCCGCATTCTGGCAAAATCTTAGGGGGCGGCCAGCGTCGCATTGCCTTGCCGCCTTCGCAAGGCCGCGCCGCGCCGCCCGCGCCGCGCCGTCCTCTGCCGGCGCCTCCGAGCATCGCGCAGCGGAATCCTCCGAGGGCCGCCATGTTGGTGCAAGGCGTCGCCGTCGCCGCCTCTCTTGCGTTTGGTATTCATGATCGCGACTTTCGCCGAAGCCAATAAACGAAGACAAATATACAGCGGCGGACGGAGACCCGGCGGAGGCGCGGTGGCAGTGGCAGTGGCGGCGGCGGCGGCGGCGGCGGCGGGGAAATGAACTCCCAAGGAATAAAAGTTTCCCCGGGCCGCTGCGCGATCGGCCCAGTGATAAATAGGAAATAAATTTATATCCGCCTGGACACGCCGAGCGCGCCGCCCTTGGGTTCGCCTGCTCCCTCTGCGCAGTGATCGGAATTAGAATTCTGGACGCACCGAAGCTCTGGGGAGGAGGGACTAGAAAATCCTTAGCAGTGGTAGAACTTGCTTCATTAATATGAACCAAATTTCACTACACACTCTTATTTGCTTATTCTTTGTTCATACTCTGCCTTAGTTATGTTATTTTTCCTTTGATCCATTCGTATTTGCTCCTTTCTCATTCATTGCTAAAATAATATCATTAATAGAAATTGCTCCAGAAGTTACCCAATATGAGCTAGTAATATTATAATCCGTTAGTATGATTCTAATGAATATCACGTTAGGAATATTATGAGTGAAAATCGGAAGACATCACGAATTCAAAATTATTTGTGCAGTTTATTGTGATATTGACTTGGTTTATTCCAACTATGTGTAGATCAGCTTTTCCTGATTCAACAACGTTCCGTAGATTTTTGTTACCTTTCTATTGCCATTGATGTGATAACAACGCAATGTTCTTTTATTGATTCCTATTCTTGAGATACGTTAATTGCGTCGAATCTTAGCTATACACGAGCATCTTACCTGTGTTGTAAATGTTGAAGATGAACATGCATTGGATGAAGGTATTCTGCACAGTAGTAACGCAACCATACAAGAAATTGTTGAAGAGTGATATAGTACAGTTCCAGTACCCAAGAGAAACAATTACTCAAAGATTGAAACCCTGAAGAAGGCTGCGTATAGAACCAAAATATCGGTATGGAAAACTTGTAATGTGTTTTTATTCATAAACTGACAAATACTCAATAACATTTACTTATTGAACGATAATGTTCAAGAAAATTCATGTAGAGGAATTACTCTAAGAAGAGACCAGTTTTCCAGGTGGTAAACAAATGATTGTCATGCAGGGCGATGACATTTCAAGAGATGGTGATGAAGCCATTATACAAGCCACCATACAAATGATCTAACTGTAAACGAACGCACTGACAAACTGAGTGCATGGATATAATTTGCAGTTATATTGCCAGCAATGACCCAGCAGCAGTTGTCAAAGCGGTCCCTTCTTTTAGTAATCTGTCAATGCTAGGTGCCTAGTTTGGGCCCGAGGCCCACTGCGCGGCCCTGCGCGGGTGCTGCGTGGGGCGGAGGGCTGCGCGTGTCCTCGTGCGAGGGCGCGGGGTCGCCGTGGCTGGCCGACGTAATGGAAGTTGCAGGGGAGGGCCCCTCTCGATGTATCGCGTTCAACGCTCTTGGGAAAGCCCTCTCGGGGAGGGAGCGAGCTTATTACGCGATTTGCGAATTGGTTTTCGGCTGGGAACTTGGGTTATGAAGTCGTGAGGAGGATGTGGCGCGGCAAAGGATTTTTCGGTTGCGTTTCTGAGTGTGCGGGCGATTGTTGGTGGGGTAGCATTGTCTCACATCATTGCAAAACTCACTTCTTTGGTTTTTAACATTTTTGTTTTATGTATGTGAGATGTTTGAATCATAAAATATGAGTCCGGCATTGAATTTTAATTTAGTTTTGTTGCTTCAGTGTCATTCTTCTAAGGAAGTCTTAGGAAGTTAGCTACTTCAACAACAGATTACGAAACAATTCTTTCGTGACACGAAGAATTTCCATTTTGTTCAAACAGACCTGCCAAAATCAGGAAGTTACGTTATGTTTTGATCTAAAATTCAATAGATGCATTATTCCATCGAATATATCACCCATTTGGCTATGCTGTCGATGATGGTATAATACGTTCAGGTCGGCTGTTGAACCGTTCGTGTCTCCAATGTTTCTAATCTCGTCGGCGCTACGCTCCCAAAGATTTCCAAAGTCATGCATTTCCGTATTAACCTCGCTCCTTCTTGACCCATAGAATTTCAAATGACGCGTCTTGGACGGTGAGTTGCCGGGGCGTCCAGAAGCGGGGCTGGGGAGCGGCGGAGGCACCGCCGCGCCGGCCGCAAACAACGGACGGCGGAGGCGGGGCGAAGGCGCGGGCGAGGGCGGAGGCGAGGATCGCGGCGCGATGCGCAAACATGGGGGCGTCGGAGGCAGCGCCCTCGCGGCTGCGGCAGGGGCGGGGGTTGGGGCTGGGGCGGCGAGGGCCTCGGCCGGTCCGGCGCTGCAATTATTCTCTGCCAGCGCCTTTCCTCTCCCCGCCGTCAGCCGCCCGCGCCCCTCAGCGCCGCGCCGCCGCACCGCCGCGCCGGCTCGAAATTCTACCCGCGTTCGAGGGCCGCCGCCTGTCCGCGTGCGCGCGTCGTGAGCTATCTGCTAGAGGCTGGAGATGTTCGAATGCGGGAGCACTTGCCTTGTGGGATCTCGGGTTTGTTTCGGTTGGTTAAATGCGTGAAGTTGGTGAAGCTGCCATATGTGACACATTTTGAGAGAGTGATTAAGATTTCCTTGCGTTTCTCTGTCTATATGGTGCCTATATGCTTGAGGTCCATATTTTATATATAAATCGTAGGTTCATTTGATTTTCATAATCTATGACGAATTTTATTTTGAAAAATCTTGATATATTCTTGGAAATTTATGCAGCTATTATATACTGACAGCAGTTCTCAGTATTCATAATGCTCTCAATGACGTTTTGCTTCTAAAAATAAAAGATGGCTCACAATGAAGGAAAGAGAATCAGTTCTTACGTATTTCTCAATGTAAATCTATTACCATGTACTAAACATTTGGACTGTTCTATGAATATGGAAGAGGAAGGTTTCGTGTTTGCTATGGATTCTGTATTCCTGCTTGGAAGTTTAAGTAGAAAAGTATTTTTACTTTTGTAATAAACATGAAATGAATTTAAAATTGAACATGAGGGAATATAATTGTGAAATTAGGATCACCTGGTTTTCATCTTTCCAATTTATGATTTTAATATGTGTCATTCGTAGCTATTTTGAGACTTTTTCTTTAAAAACTGCAACAAACAAATAATAATCTAATAAGTTAGTCTTGCACATCGCTCGTAATTTTATGGTGATGTTTTACACCTTTGTTTATTTTCACCCATTAATAGCTGCCTTTTGTGTCACTGCATGAGAAATACTTTGGAAAATAAATGTTTACATTTGCACAATGAATTCTGATCCACTGTCTCTACCCTATTTCATTCGACTTTCACAAACGATGATTCGATAATATTCATTAAGAGCACATAGAAAATCCAGGAAGTATTTCACACTGCTCATTGGTTTGAAGTTTACTTTTGATTAGCTCTCGTACAGATAGGAAAAGTGTTAAAAACGATCGATTTATAGTGACTAAAATTCCCGTCCAGTGCTGTGGCCTGTTTCCGTCGCGTTCAGTGATAACCGGCGATGGTTAAACTCTCATAAATTGTCAGCGCCAGTTGATCACAAAATCCCCTTCATTTGTCAGCGAAAAACTAGAGCGACTATCGCGCGGTGAGAGTATTTCGTCATTTTATCGTTTATTCCGTTGGTGAGGGAATATTTGCATTAGCTGTCCTGGGCTTGGGTTTCTGCCCAATTTTTTCCTCCGAATCAACGAACGTGTCATTAAAATTGCAAATAAAATTGTCCATTTCCCCCAATATCACTAAACGGGTCGTGAAAGGTCTCGTGCTACCGCAGAGAGATAAGACAATATTCCCATGGTGTAGCACCTCCCGTAATTTGAAAGAACGGATGCCCTACAAACCGGTCGCCGCTCTCGATGCTGATTACAAGTTTCAGATTTCCCTTCGGCGTGTTGAACAAATTCGTGACGCGTTTCTCAAGCCCTGTGGAGCATCCGGCTGGACGCGCCGGACCTCTCGCCATTAACGGCGCGCTGTTTAGGATGCCGGTGAGAACCAGCACTTAGAACCGTTCCCCCGGAGATGAAGCAGGCGGGCCCCGCAGCCGCGCCGGATGGGGGCTGGCTGCTGGCTCGCTCCACCGCTCGCTCCCCTGCGCCCAAACGCTAGCGCACGCTAGTTCGCGCCAGCGCCACGCCACCCGTGGCGCTGCCATCACGAGAGGTTAGGATTACGGCTGCTGTAATTTTGTAAGAGGATTTCGATGGTGGTCTCGCCCAAAAAGTTTTCACGTTAATAACGATTACATTAATGAAATATTTTGAACAATTATATCCGATTTGTATATATTTATTCATATGTTTTTAATTATGCCGTCTCTATATATAACTTATTTATCCGTTTAATTTTGACCTGTCACTGGCTGTTCCGTTGTCACCCCGGAATAAAATAATTTAATATTTAGTGGTCGGCACATTAACGCGTTTGGCCCGTTGCATAATTGATGGGGCGGTGAGTCGCGGTGCCGCGCGGGCGGCTGGCCGCGGGCGACCGAGCCGCAAGACGACCCTGGGGCCGCAACGCACGACCAGCGCGCCCCGCAGCCGGCCCCCTGCGGGACCCACGCGCCCCGCTTTCCAATTTCCAGTTCGCGATTTTTCCTCAATCTACGCGAGTACTTCACGTCAAAATAATTAGTATCCAGAATGCCATTGGATTGGGACTTCTAGAAAGATATTAATGCACCATTGTGGCTGCATTCTAAAGAATAGTTCTGTTTTCATGTTACGTACTTCACTTTTCTCTTGAAAAAATTGTGTTTGAAGTAATGATTGATTGTCCTATGTCGATAATAGTTATATTGTTTTAGAAAAAACGTAGATTGCTATATATTATTTTAATATATAATTTTACGTCCTGTAATTAATTCAATTCATTCAATAGAAGCATTCACAATAAAATAGGAATTTTGAAAATGTATAGGTTTGGTAATAAGATAGAAATAATTTTTATTTTGAAAATAATCATGAGTCTAATCGTGTTGTTTTCATTAATTTTCACTGTCTGTTATCTAACTCGCAGTTATGACTTCTAGATTTTTTTGAAGAATTAGAAGTTTGTTATTAATATTTTTGTCATCGACCTTAAATCATTTCTTAACATTACTTTCTAGCAAAATCAGGTAGAACATTTACTGTTCTTTCAATTCACAGCCTCTTATACTCAAAAAAGGTAAGTTAACCGGTAAAATGTAGATATTATAATGTAATGACGTACTTGAAAAAGAGTTATCATATTTTTAACACTTTTCCTCTTATGCTATTTATTTGGTTTTACATTGATATAATTACTTCCGAAGTACATTTCACGCAATATCTATAAAACAATTGAATTCACTTTACAATAACCCTTACCAGTTATAGCCTAAATAACATATTAGGCAATCGTGAAATACTAACGGTTACGTCGTAAACTGTTTACAATAACTTTGGAATGTCTGACGAAATCGAAATACCTCTTGTTTGACATTTTCCCTTAATTTTTTTGTTTAGGAACAAAGGTCATGACATTTCCGCTAGCAAATGTATAAAAGGCAAAAATGCTGTTAAACATCCACCAGGGCTTGCGTTCTTAACATAAAACAAGCACACGAGACAAACTCTCGCGCTTGCGCCTCAATGAAACTAAAAGAGCAAGGCTGCCGAATGAACACGCATGCGCGTCATGCAGCGGTGGCGCTCTGTGGGAAAAGGCGAGTGCCCGAGAGCGCGTGCTAGATTTGCACAGCGCGAGAGCGCGCCGCGAGAGCGCATGCGCGCCGCCCCCGACGCCGCGCCGTGCGGCGCGTCTCGCTGCGACCTCCCCGCGAGTAAAAAGCCATCGCGACGTCGCGCCGCGATCGGCAATGCCACCTCGCGGCCGCCCGCGTCTAGGTGGGTGCGGGCGGGGTGTGCGGGGCGGTGGGCGGCGCGGAGGGCGGTGCCGGCGACCGCCCGTGGCGAGGGGGTGGGGGTGGGGGCGGGGCCGCCCCCTCCTCGCCCGCGCCACGTGCGCCGCTGCACGTGCCCGCCCGCGCCGGCGCTCAGCCGCCGACGACGCGGTCGCCGCGACGCGACGCGGCCGGGCCCCGCACTGCCTCCCTGCGCGGCCCCGCGCCCGCTCCCACCCGCCCCACCCACTGCAAGGGCTCCAACGAATGGCGGTTTTCTTCTCATTGGTTCAAATTTAAAATGTTTGCCAGGAGGCCCAAAAACAAGAGCCGTAAATGTTTTTTTTTTCACGTTAGTGATATTTCTTAGTGAACAAGAGTAAATGAAAATTGAATGAATAAAATTGACACGATGCGATATATTTGGTATAAGGAAATGTTAAAGCTTAACAATCAATCCATTATTAAGCATATAATATTTATTAGTTTTGTGGTGTTGTTTTCAATTTCGTTATATTGAAATTATTTGTTTAATAAAAAAACTTGACATAATAACAATTTTGGATACTACGAAATACACATTTATTTAGACTACAAGAAGCTTAATCCTCCGGGTGGCAGTTATAAATCAGTACACACACACACACACACACACAAAGACCTATGTACTACTGGATATTACACGCTAATTTGTTAATCCAATAAAAATGTATACTGCATTTAAATAAAAATTGTTTTTATCATCAAATTATTCAATTTATCCATATTATTCCATTGTCTGTAGGTTTTGTTTTCTTTTATTTTGAAACTAGGAGTTCACACACTGCCCCTCATTTCACTGCACAGTCTCATGTAATTTTAACTTTTGATTTTAAGATTTTTATCATTTCATCACACTTCACCTCACGTCAAACAAAAAAATTGCATATGAAATGTATGAACCGTTTCTTATTCTACCTATTAATTTTGCCAGCCTATTTCAAAACTCCTTTACATTTTCAAGGAATGGTTCCAGAGCTGTTGCAACTGATTTATTCATTGAGTAATTAAGGCGGACTATCTTCACACTCCTTGAGTCAAAAATAGTATTAATTTTTCTGCATTTATTTTCATTTTATTTTTAAGACGCACGCGTAAATGTGGTCTAGATCCTCTGGCAAGAGCATTTCGTCTAAAGGCGAATTAATTTACCGATAAATGATGCAGTCGTCTGCAAATAATCGCATTTCGGATTTCACCGACAATGGCAAATCACAAAAGCGAGAATCGACTGTTACGATAGGAAAAAAAATAGAACATTTATTAAACCGTGAAGATAATTTCACAGGAAACAAGTAATAGATAAATACAAAATAAATACAAGTAAAAACTTACAAGTAAAAAATAAGAAGATGTGGTTTTATTAAGGTATACAGCAACTGAGAGAATTTTTTTTGCTAAATTTATTTGCCTCTAATGTGTCAGTCATCTTTGTATTCCAGACCTTCTAAAATTGAAATTTGGTCGCGACGCGCTTACTAGCCTGCTCTCAATTTTCCATTTCTCTTCCGCGATACACATGAACAATACTCCCTGGGTGGACATTTTACGTTTTGCTTCTGCGTTTTTTACGTAAATTCAGATTGAATTCCTGATGAGAATAAAGATATTATTTTTCTAAATATCTTATTCATTTCTGTTGAGTTGAAGATGACCTCGGGAATTTGGTGTTGTAAACACCACATGCATTTAGTTCCCATCCGCCTGGTTTAGGAGACGTCTAAACTTGTCAAAAATTATATGTTTATTACAATCAGTGAAATTATTTAATTTTATGATTAATTTTATGATTAGTTATGATTATAACAATTTATTTTTAGTAAGAAAAAATTTGCAGTTGATATAAGAAGTTTGGGTTCTGAATTGAAGAGACTAGTGACAACGCACGAACGTAAAAAAAATTAAATTCAGTTCAGACTAAGATGTTAAACATAGACCATAAATTACTGAGCGGGTGTTCATTTCGTAATCTTCATCTTCTGCATCACAAGGCAACTAACACGGGTAAATTTCTGTAAATTCCCTTTGCTGGGCATGAAAATAAAATTGAACAAATGAACACTAGAACTACCGTTATTGTGTTAGTAGAATAGTCCCCATCTTTTCGAAGCAGTTCGGCCCTTTTTTTCCTACTTCCTTAAGTTTGGTATTTCCGCCTATCATATCTGATGCCTCTAATTAAAAAGAACGTATTTGTGAGCATCCCCAAGCCCTCAAAGCCCTGTGCCAACGGAACCCTCCTAACTGAGGGCGCAGCGTGTCTTGTTGAGCAGAGCGCTGCGGACGAGCGAGCAAGCCACGCGACAGTCGCACCTGGGCGAATTCTCTCCCTTCCCCTCCCCTTCGCCCGCTCCCACCCCACCCCAGGCCCTCCCGCCTCCGCCACCACCTCCACACTCGCCGCCACCACCACGGTGGCGTACTCGGCATCCCGAACACGTCCGCTCCCGTGCGCCATTCTAATTTGCTGTCAACTTTGAACTTAATTAGAATTAATTAATATGATTGGTTGTAGAGTAGCGCATACGTAATTAGGAGGGCGAAGGTGGGCGGACGCCGCGGGGGCGAAGAGGGGGAGGGGCTCGGAAGCAGCAGGGCAGGCGGTGGGGGCGGACCGGGCGCGGAGGTGGAGGAAGGACGGGCGCTAAGGAAATTGATAGAAGAGGACAGCGAAGGCGCGCGCGTAGTTGGCGACAGCTCCGCTAGGAGCGCTCGGATTCGCGCTAAGGTTTCCGACAAGGCGAGTATCATAACCGGAAATTTAAAGTTGCAGCGACTATTTAATGTGAACGGCAAGGTGATAATCCTATCGGAGATAGTGGCTGAAATATAATATGTGATCGTAATTCCTTTTTTTCGTTTTCTCTTTATCTTCATCATTCACGCATCATTTTATCTGAAAATTCAATAATTTCAAACTCATTTACGTCTTACTTTCCGTTTTTAAACTACGTATTCTTACATTGTAAGGTACCTTTGGAGGTAAATTTATTTGCATTGCGCCAAAAATTTATTTATTTAACCTCCTTCCTATACTTCGCCTCTGTACCACTGCGAATAACAAGAATTGGGGAATGAATTTCCATCAGGACATACTACAAAACATATTCAGTTTGTGTCAGTCAATAAAGTATGCCCAAAAATCACGAGTGTATTGGAAAAGATGCGAGAGATGTGAAATATGGCATCTGTAAAATTGTGTACGTTGTAAATAATACATACGAGAGGTAGTACTATATTAATTCCCAGGGGCGATCCATATGATGAAAACACGCCGAAAATTGAAGGGAGTGTTCGTGAAACCCAGTAACGAGAATTGATGTCAAGAATTATTATTGATGGTGTTACATGAAAAGAAAAAATATAGAATCAAAACGAATACACCGAAAAAAGAGTTGTGCTTTGAACATTTTCTCCAAAAAGCTACACGACGTAAATGAATTCTGAAATTGATCGTAGCTCAGCTCAGAAGATTACGACCATGTTTAAGAATAAAATATAATTAATTGCGTTGTATCAATTACCACGCAGGGTAGAATTTATATGTTTTAGCAAATTTCGTACCGACGTGACAGGCTCTAGAGAATTCATACAGAATTAACATGTGCGTGATTTGCAGTGAGCGGGCCCCTCTGGGAACCCGTCTGTGTAATAACCTGATAGCTTTTCAAATATTTAAAAAAAATAAACAATTCATTAGTATTATTGAAGATTAATTTAATTAAAATATTTTCTTGCAATAAATGTGTTTTGTCAATATAAAAAAAATGTGCCGACTATATAAACTTACGTTTCACTTCATATATTTTAATTCATTGAAACTACAATTTGGTTCGATGTTTATCCTTTCGTAGAAATGTGCATTGAAATATGGGTTATATTTTTAGATTGAAATTAAATAAAAATATTCTGAAGATAGTAGTTTTTTCATTTGCTCAGATAAAGAAACCTTTTTGTGTTGCTTCACTGTATGTTATCTTTCGATTTAATCAAAATAATATTTTCTCTACAAATCACTGCACATGCTAATACATTTAAAAAAATACCAGATTTAGTGAAGATTTTGGTTGGTGAACTCATCGCGGCGACCCGGCGCCGCGCGTCCTCCCACGCCTCGCAGCGGCGCGGCGCGGAGGCGGCGCGGGGGCGGAGGGCCGGGCCCGAAGGGGCGGGGACTTGGGCGACGCAGTTTAAATAAAAATCGACTGCTGCGGACGTTTGATAAGCGCGGGGAGCAGTGCCAGATTGTCGTTATCGGCCCGCACGAGATATCGTCTGGCGCGGCGATGGCGGCGGGGGTGCGCGCCCCCTGTCAGTGCTGCAACCCGCCGCGCGGCCTGCCAGTGGCCGGGGCCTCGCGCGCCTGCAGCGCGAGTGTCATCGCGTCGCGCGTTTTATGTACCCTCTGAAGCCATTCGCGGAGTCCTGCTTAGATCTGTTGTTCTCGTATTCTGATAGGAGACACAAAATACAGTTACTTCAGGAGTTTGTTGGATACTTCTGAAGTTCGGGAGATCACAAGATATTCCTTCAAGAGATGATTTTTCATAGTGGCGCAACCAGTATTTTTCTTTTGGGAGGCTATAGATACACGGTTCAGACGACTTAATATTTTAAACATATGATTTTCTATTTATGCTGAATTTAAATTTAAATTTAAATTTGTTTTTGATAGTCATTTTTGACTTATCCAATTGAGATACAAAATACATGATTTTCGTTTCTATAGAAAATTAGCAACGCCTTAATTTGTTAAAAGGTAATGGCTTCTGGGAAGGTCTGAAGAGTCACGAGCCCTTCCCTTTTCGATTCAATCCACTAATTTATTACATTCGTGGAATTTCACCATTCTCTATATTTTGTTATGTTAGGGAATCTCTGCGTTTGAATTGAATTTTCTTCGTAAACCCGATTATTTAATGTTTATTGATTATTTATGTCGCACTGCTGCTCCTGGTTCAGAAAAACGAAATAAAAATTGTAGCATAGCCTTAGTTTCGTACTTGAGCTATTTGAGGTCTCATCATTACAATTAGAGGTCTTTAAAAGTTATGAAGTTCGGCCGTCATTAGACCGAAATAGAGCAAATTACAGTCGCGGTTGAAGTTTACATATCGAGACAAAAGCCGAAGTTTACATCCAAGCAAGCCCGTTATTTGTGATATTGGTCTTGTATTATTCAATACTTTTCGGAAAACGGCCTTATAAGAAAACGTCATAAAAATAAGAAATAACTGTTCTTTGAGCACTCATCGCGTTCTTTTGTTATTAGTCAATTGTTTCGATTATTCTTAATGGATGGCGGACTGTTAAAATTCGTATCGGATGACGGTCGTTAGGGTGGCTTTTCGTAACTCGGCTTGCGTTACGTCGATATGACGGTAAGAATTAAAAAAGATAGCAACCGATTAGTGGTGTAAGTAAATTAGAGATTTTAATTCACTTTTCATGTGAGACAATCACCAATTTTTTTCTGCGAGTTGCTAGTGATACGCAGATGGTCTTCAATCAGCGGTGGCGGGGCTTCTAAAGCAAGCTCGGAGGCCCAGCAGAAGCAATTGTGAATAATTTCTCGGCTGTAACGAACGGACACAACTCACGCGATCCCGATTTACTCCTTCATTATCATTCGCATATTGTCGGCTTCTCAGTAACTGTGACCGACTCTTGGAAAAAGGTATTGTTCTTCCTGAAAAGAAAGCTGATGTATTTTTATGGGATTGAATACATTCTGAACTTTTCTTATAATGTTGCGGCATGTAGATTTCTTGCTCCGATTTTCTCTCTCAGAGCGTGGCAGCAATCTGCGTTAATTTCAGGGGGTGTTTGCAGTCGACTCTAATTTTACTTTTACTTCATCCCATTTCAAGACCTTCTTTTTCGCATTTTGTTCTTGAGAACGATACATCTGGAGCAAACAATGGTCTGTAATCGTATGCATTAATCGTATCATCACGTATTATCGTATCATTACATATTAAACGTATCATTACCTATTATATGCTATTATCAAATTTAATTATCTAGCTCTCGCTTCACATCTCTTCTAAGCGCAGAATAGCAAAATATTGGTTAAGTTTGTCCATTCGTCAATAGAAACCTTCAGGTTCACTCTAATTCGAAATATTTTGACAGACATAACACTATATATTAAAAAAAAATTAAAAAAACAAACAAACAGAATCCATACAGCTTGTATATACAGAGCTCCTCAATGTAATCCAGTCACAGATCGCAACTTAAGTTTGTGTTGCACCGCATTTTTCTATCAATGGTAGACGTGAAACAATAGTCTGTGTGATGAAGGGATTGTCATATTTCTCAAAATGTGCAATATTCTGCTCATGCATGTTCCTTGTTTGTTCTCCAGGCGAATAAATATTGCAAACATATTGTTCATATTCATTCGCATATCCATCAATGCGTTTTTATCTCTGCAGCCATTAAGTGATTTTTATGGTTATGCATACACATGGCTGTTTAGATTATAAAAGGATGCCGATAATTTCAGTAATAAAAAGTATAATAATACGTTTTTAAGAGCTGTATAGCATTCACCCTATTTTAGAGGACATGAGTTACGTGTCACAAATGAGTTATTATCTTTACATACACCTATCGTTTGCATATACTCTCATTTATAAATAACAGTCCATTTTTGTCGGCAAGTTATGACTTGACCAGTCACTAGTCATGACTGTGACTGGTCAAGTCCTACTTATTTGAATTTCCCGCCTAAAACATTGAGAAAAACCAGTGATATCCCTTAGGTGCGTCAGGTTTATCAATATTGTCAGTTTTTTTGTCATACATTTAGAAAAGTGAATACTTTTCGAATGTTTTGAATAAGCTGATATATTAATTACGATCATCATGAAATGGCTTGGAATATAAAAATTTTAATTCTTCTTTTGTTCCTAAAAAGAATACGTAATCTAACGTATATAATAATACATTAACTTAGGTTGGATTTAACCGTGAATTATTCAATTGTTTGTAGGTTTCAAAATATTATTCAATCACTCACAATTATTATTCAAACCCTTTGATCCTTGTAGAATATTTAATAAACTTAGGTTTTTATTGATATCTAATCTTATCCGATATGTGAGTTTGTTGACAGTGTATTTTTGTTGAGATCAACAACCCAAAGTTCTTTTGTACCCATATTCATTCCGCAAGGTTATTCACCAATCAGTGAAGTGATTCTTCGTTTACCTGAGTAATTACAAAATTACAGAAGATAATTTAAAAGTTTGTATGGAATTCGTATAGATTTCTTTCCATCACTGCAACAAAATGGCAGAATCCACTCCTTACGCAGAATTCGAAACCACAACTTTCCCGCAGAGCCTTTGTCGCGGGAGTCGCCGCCTGTTCTACTTCGGTCGGCAAAAGCCTAATTACGATTATTGGGTCTATTCAAAATCATCTCTTCACGTAATAATCGATTTTAATCTCAATTTGTTTCCGTACCATCATCACCTTGTAAGCAAATCGAAAACTCTTCAACGGCAAAGCGGAACCCTTTCACGCAGCATCGGGCATCCCCGGCCCCGGCCCCGGCCCCAGCGTGGCGCTCATCGGCGTCTCTTCTTCGCTCGGAAGGCGACGTATCACCCGCTGCGCGGCGGGCGGGGCGGGGCGGCGTGTTGACGTAACGCGGCGCGTCTGCGCGCCCCAATTTGATTTGGCTGCGCGGGGCGTGGGCGGCGGTGCCGCGCGCCACTCCTCTCCACCCTCCCCTCGCAGGGCTCGCGCCGCTCCCACAACTAGGTGCCGCGATCCGCGCATCCCGCTCCTCTCCGCTTGCCGCCACTTACGCCGCGCAGGCGACGTCCTAGCGCACGCGGCGGCGACACGGAGAGCGGGCTCCGATGGTGGCTGGAACTGGGAACGTTGGCTTCGGAGGTTGGGACTCATTTGACGTTGCTTTAGATCAGTTCAATTTGGAGTTAACTGTCTGGTATTATCTGGCGTTCTCTTCCGTAAGATTTATTTTAAAATATATTGATTGCCGACGAGTCAGTTCAGTAAACACGAATACACTTAGCCTTTTCGAGATGCATACTGGTATAGTTTTAGAGTATTTTTGTAAAACTAACAACGTTATTTGTTTCTCTCAAAATAGTTTAGCTACCTCAATGAGAAAATCAAGGCATATAATTACGATAGTTATTTCCGAATGTTTAATCACATCTGATTGTTGTCTTGCTTTCTCATCGGTACGCACCCAACGCCTTACCCGTAGTAATTGCGCTTCTCTGGGAGTTCAATTTTGACTCGAATTTCCTCTCCCTAACTCGCGTTTCCTCCTCATAACTCGCGCTTTCCGGCACTGCCTCATTCTGCAACGCACTGTGGTGTCGTTCCTCCACCCACCCCACCGTCCTTCGACACGTTCCCTTGCCTTGTTTCGCTCCCCGGACCTCGCCCACCAGCTCCACTCGGCTGCTCCCCGCCCCGCCCCTCCCCCTCCCCGCGCCGCCCCTCGCCGTGCCCCCCGCCGGTACAGGCTAATACACCGTGTACCCCCAGTCTTTAAGATTATGCTCCGAGGTGCACGGAAGGGCAAGAAAGTTTTTAAACACGGCGCACGGATTTTGATTGGTAATTAAGTCTTCCTTAATAAGAGGATGAATAATTCATGGTATGTAAAACGGCGAGCGGTGGCAGCGGCAGCGCCACTTGGCCGTCGCCGCCGCCCCACCCCCGCGCCCCACCCCCTCGCCCCGCCCCGCCCCGCCGCGCCCACGGTCCCGCCTCACCGGTCTCCGCGACCCGATGGTCTTCGACTCTCTTCTCATTCCACGCCATTCGCAAAAGCAGTCAGCGGCGTTTTTGGTTTTGATACAGACATCATCGCTACTCGGTGATTTGAGATGATTACGAAAATGACTGTAGGTTGATTGCAGATGTATTACTGCTGTCTTTTTAGACGGGTGGCTTGTATAGGAGAATACAAGAAAGTCTGGTGTTGTATTCACTAGTATCATTTTTTTGCGATTGTTTTCGGTATCGTAATTAGGGTTCGTCTGTGGAAATCAGTCACGGACACAGAATGCGTGAAAATTTAAAATTTGTGTGAAATCCAGGTGAAACCACCGGGGGTGGCTTATTCTAATTAATAATGTTGGTAAAAACTTCTTTTGTCAAATTTTTTGTGTATGTCTATAAAACTACACCTCACTAATGTGGAGAAGGATACGTATACTTTAGAAATATTGAAATAATTTTGCTATATGTTAAATTATTTGCTTTGTCCGGTATTTGTAATTGTAATAAAAAATTAATACTATTTTCAATAGGAAGAACTTGTGGAAAATCAGTCAGAAATTCTATTTTCCATTATATCTGCATATCACTGACTTAATTTTTCTTATACTGCCGTCAACATTGATGTTACAAATATTCAAAATATTTTCTTGCTGCAACGCATTGGTTTGGTTTATTACTGTAAAAACTGTTTTTCATATTATACAGTGCTCATTTTTTACTATGATTCATGTAACGTATAAACTAATGGAACTCGAATTCATTATCTAAACTAACTACACGGAGTAAAGTAAACACATGTAGAAACAAATCATTCATTTCCATGCATTATTTTTTAAAATTTAATTGCCTTTATATTAAATAATTTATTGTACTTTATTTCCAATTTTTTAAACTCACTGACAAAATAACGGTTTGTTTTATTCTTTGGGGGTATAATATAACTTACACTATATCGAAACAATCCATTTTCATGAGTTGAAAGGTCATAAGTTGCATCCAGCGATCACTCAATTTGACGCACACCTTAACCTGAAGAAGTAACGATGACGCATAATAAACAAATTTCACTGAACACCTGTTTTTCGAGAATACTCATAATTCATGTCAGGTTTTCAGGGAAGATTTTAATTCACATTATATTACATTATCATTAAAAATAAATTATGCGCTATTAGAACTCGGAACACTACATTTTGGCACGCTCTGTTCTATCATTTTCGTAATACTGAAAGGAAACGACTTATAATGGCAGGGGAAGAATCCCTTACTGTTATTCATTTCTTCTTAATTTCGAGACCACAATTTCTTCCGAGCACTTTTTTGTTTACATTCAAATCGATCGACTTGACAAAAAACAGATCATACTTATCCAGCAATGTATGTTTATAATCGTATCACATTAGGTACCAAATCTATATTAAGAACCTCAGTACCTTGACTTTTAGAAAATACCATAATTACTATACCATGAAGGGTATAGTAATTATGATTATGTTTAAATGATAATGAAGCAGTAATGGAGTAAGGAGCGAGAGCGGAGAACATCCACAGTAAAACGGCTGAAAAACAGCTTTGGCCATCACAACTTCCACATGGGCCGACAGCTATTTGAAACCCGGTACCCAGATGTGAAAGGTAAGCGGTTTGATCACAACACCACGATTCGCCGCCAGAGGTATGTCTTAGGAGATATTGCTTGTGCATTTCCCTCGTTTTCAGTTCGGAAAACGGGAAAATCTTCCAAGTTACCGTCAGTAAAGAAGTAAAACTCACTTCCAAAACCGTGTTTTGAGTTAACTCAAGTTGAAGATTCTCTTAAATAATACTGAATATTTTTTGCTAAATACGAGAAAAATCTGAACATTTTGAATGCATACTTTAGTAAATAATAGTGTTTTAACAGAAATTCTTTCTTTTGTTCTCTATCTTAGTAAAAAGGGATTTATCAGTAATATAGTACCGCAAAACGCCATAACCACAACGGTTTTAACAATCAAAATAATAGCAAAAATGTGAGAGTAAAATATATAACTGAAGAAAATATTAAAAATAACCAAGTGTGTTTCACTTGTACATCGACGATTTATCGGTGGCTCAGATTCAAAAGGCAACAACTTAAAATTGTAGATTGTGAGATTACGGCATTTTAAGGTTTAATATTGCTCTGAAAAATGCCGTTAATATCACTTGAATTCGAAATGAATGACAAAGATAGTCCAAAGTAGCATGTCTTATAGTGAAATAAATCATTGCAATACGCCATCTTTCCATCGCAAAGCGCGTGTGCGTATTCGCGTGACGCGTGCGGCAGCCCTCGCGGCGCGAGCGCGTGGCCGTGCGGGCGGTCGCCCCGCGTGGTCCTGCGCACGCGGCGGCGGCGGCGGCGGCCTCGTGCAGGTGCGAACGTCGCGCGCTCCGGCGGCGCCGCCGGCCAACCGCCGCCAGCGCCTCCGCCTCCGCCTCCACCACCACCGCGGGCGTCTGGCCATCCGCGCGAGCGACGGACGGGTCCACGCCGCCGACGCGTCCGCGCTCTCGCGCTCGCGCTCGCAACGCCTGAATTATTAAAACCTAATTAAAGGAAAATACACCGATTAAAAATACAGACATTACGAATATTACATACCGCTCCTAATACGCTTGCGCGTGCTATTTGGAATGTCGGTACAATTTAAATGCAAACAAAAATAAATATTTCCTCGTTGTTTGGCGGATACGCCACCGGCGGCGTAAATCGGCGGCGGGGAGAGAGGGCTCGGCCGGGGAAGGGATAGGGAGGGACGCGGGTCGAGGAAGCACGGGCGAAGGATGGAAATTGCTATTTTACTCGTAATTAACGTATTCGAATTAATAAATATGCAAATGTTTTGGAAACGTAGCCGCCCGAGGCCGCTGGGCGGCCGCCCGGCCGATGCCCAGACGCACGCGGGGAGGGCGAGGGGGCAAGTGGGCGGGGTCTCGGCGGGAGGTGAAGGGTCGTGGCGGGGAGCGAGGCGGCGGCGGGGTGGGACGGGGGTGGCGGGCTGGAACAGACAGGAAGCGAACCGAAACGCGTGGACCGCCGCAGGGGTTGCAGCCCGAGGCTGTAACGTTTAACCCCGCCCCTCTTGCCAATTTATGGACGCCGGTCTTCAATTTTTAATTCGCAGTTGCAGAACCGCTGCAGAACGAGCGTCGGCGGTTTGACGGGTTGCGTGCGCCGCTGGGGCGGGGCGGGGCGTGGAGGAGAGAGGAGGGGACGCAATGCGCGCGTGTGCGTCGGTGCGCGCCGCGTGTGTGTGCGTGCGTGCGTGAGCGCACGTCGGCGCCTGCAGCGAAAGCCAAATTGCTTTTCGCTGTTTCCGATCTACCTCGTCGGGTTGCGCGATGAAGGTGTGCCGGCGAGTTTTGCTGTCGAAAGTGCGGGAAAAGGGCGCGGAAGTTGCGGTGAACCGATGAGGCCCAATGGTGCTTCTGCGGATGCAATACAGGCCTTTGTTTATGCAAGATTTAGAAAATATTGGACTGGAAGAGTAGTAAATAGAGAAGCCCTTCTGAGGGAAAACTTTATGAAACGTAGGCCACATGTCATCGCGCATTCCGCAGACTGGCATTTCTTTCTTTTCTTTAAAAAAGTATTCATTTCAATAAATAAACAACAGTCTACAAAACTAAAAACGAGCAATAAAATTCTTTCAATTTATCATTCAATTCTGGTATTTTCCAATCTGCCTTTTTCGTAGTCAAATGTCATATAATCCGAAATTTTTGTGATATTTTATTTATCAACATATGAAACTATAATACGACGGGAAATTCGTCACATGCTGTTGAAACATCACTACACTTTTTTATTTAACCAATTTTCATATAAACATATGAAATTCTGTTTACATGCAAACAATGTATGAAATCATAATTCATGAAAAACTTGTACCTGTCTTGAAAATGTAATGCAGCAAATGCGCAACTAATTTCTAAGAACGACCAGATGTTTTCAAATATTCTTACTTTTAAGATATGGGCACAATATAATTGAACCTCAAATACAAGTTACTATCAAAATAAATGTCTAAGTTTAATTTAACTTAATTTATTTTTCACTCCGTTCTTCTCAGATTTCAAGTGAGCCACCCACCTCTATTGCGGTATGCCTGTTGGTGATTGACATCGAAGTGAAAGCATTTTCCACAAGCCACTAAAATAATATTATTCTATTAGAGCGCATTGACGAGAAAAATAATACTTGGCGCAGAAGCCTTTCTGGTCATACTCGACCAATTTCTTAACTGAGAGTATTCCATTCACATCAGACGCTAACTGAGAGTGCTCCATTGTCCATTCATATCACATGGCCTCTGTTACTCCCCGCATTCTTTAGCTTTACATTGCGCGGCGAATGACAAAAATCTTCTTTCTATAGACACCACTAATATATTCGTAACCCAGGACTATTTCCAGCGCGCCTTGCATCTTGCAGCCTCCGGCGCTGGTCATTTGCCTATTGCCTCCCTCCGCTCCTAATTCCGCAGCTCATTCCGCTCTAAGACGCTCCTCGGAGTGTCGCGCGTCAGCAGCTGAGCGTCAGCAGCCTCGCAGTCCGCCCGCGGGCCGCGCCACCGCGCCGTCTCCTTCGCCCGGCCCCGCGAACAATAATTAAATTCAGAATATCAGCAAACAGCGGCGGCGGCGGCGGCAGCGGCAGCAGCACGGCGCGGCGCGGCGCGGCGCGGCACGGGGCGCGGCGCAGGGGCTGCAATTAAATAAGGCATACGATTAGCATTCAACATAATCCGAGTCGGACACAGATTGGAGGCAGCTGATGAATAAACATAACTCAATCCGCGCTCGAATTATGCAGGCTACGCCGCCGCCGCCGCCACCGCTGCCGGCAGGGCGGCCGGGCTGACGGGCCGGGGCGGTGCGGCGCGGCGCGGCGCGGCGCGGCGCGGCGCGGAGGAGGCGCGGCAGGGAGGGGGCGGGGCGGGGGGTGGCCCGAGGCGGTGGCGGTGGCGGTAGCGGTGGCGGTGGCGGCGGCGGCAACGGCGGGCGTGCTCGGAACAGCAACGAGGTGGAGCGCGGCCGCGTTAGCGCGTTAGCGCGGCGCTAGTGCGCTCCGGCGACGCGACGCCCGCCGCTGCCCCCGCCGCCGCCGCCGCCGCCGCCGCAGCCGTCGTCGTCGACGCCCTGCGCTAGCGCGCCTCCGCGTCCTGGCGCAGAGTGGACACCGACGCGACACCGGCGACTCCACGCTACGTTGCTCGCTCTACAAGAGTTTGCGCTTCGGTTTCGCGAAATTACTTGCTAGACTGAGAGTTAGCTAGATTTCTTCGTTCATGTTCAAGGTTGCCCTTTGCTGTCAGATTTGGATAATTTACTTCTCTCAGTGTATTCTTAGTTTCACTTGATTTATTACTAAAATTTCATTTTTTAAATTTCTTGATACTTCTGTAACTTTTTGATTAGAAACTTAATATTTTCCTATACACCTGGTGTATTTTTCTTTAAAATTATCATTCCTTAGTTTTGAGTTGTTTGTGCATGTATACGTTCATTTCCCAAATATCATGTCTGTTCAACATATAATCGTTTGTCTTTTTGTTCAAATTTCTCTATTTTTACACTTCTTCTTCTTCTTCTTCTTCTTCTTCTTCTTCTTCTTCTCGTATGTTACCTCGTTTAAGACGATTTTTTGTCTTTTCTTTCAGTGCGTTGAATTTGGATTGTCTTTACATATTTCGTGCAGCTTTAGTGTTTTGTGACTATTTACATTCTCTAAATTGAATCACAATACTACAAGTTTGAAGTTAAAATGCATACCCTCAAGCAATCACTCTATCTGTTTTTCCCCTATTAAGATGTTTATGTTCTGCTTCTGCTTTTTGTCGACAAATATGTATAATATGTATAAAATAACTGATTAACTAAATAGTAAATAAGTAGTTCGTCCTGTGTAAGTCAATATTCATTCAGGCATTCACATTCAAACGAACCAAATTAGTGTTCACTGTTCAGTCACAAACACGTTTTGCTCAACAATGTTAGAAAATACTGAAAATGAAAGTGACGACAGTCACTCCCGCCTCGAATAGAGGCGGCATCTCAATCCTGATTCTGCACTTGCCCTCCCGTGCCCTCGTCTCCGCTCTCAGCCTTGCTCACACCCTCGCTCTTGCCCTCGCTCTCACTTTTGCTCTCACGTTCACCCTCACTCGTTTTGTTCCCGCTCTCACCTTAACTCTTGCCCTCGCTCTCTTCCTCGCCCTAACCATTCATCCCCACTCGCCCACCCCCTTGCCCTCACCCTCACTTTCGCTCTTCCTCACGTCCCCGCCCTCTCGCACGCCCCTATCGTCATCGTCGCGGCCACGCCCGCGCGCCTCTCCTTCGCCCTCCGCGTCGTCCTCTGGGCGCCGACCGGCCGCTCGCCGCCACTCTTAGCCCCTCCCCGCCTCGCTGCGGCGCGCCCGGCGCGCTTCACCTCTCCAACACCGGCGATTACAATTTTCGGAAAACAGTCGAGACGACTTTTTGCTCGCAAGTTTGCTGCACAAGCATTTCAGAAAATTGAATTAAATTTTCCGAGTATAATACACACGCGACGGCGCGCGAACTCGCCGCCTCTCGCCGGACTCGTGTCTTCCTGCCATGCATAAAATTGAAAAATCATAAATGTTTAACTGAGAAGAAGGAATAATATTTGAGTAACTCGTTATTGGAACGCCCCGCGGGGCGACCCGCCGCCGCCTCTGCCTCCGCCGCCGCCGCCGCCTCAACGGTTGCCAGCACCGGACGTGCCAGTCTGAAAAACAATTCTTTTGTTTTTCATTATTTCCTCCCTATTTTTATTATTATTCCAGGGGCATATTTTTTGCCCGCGCGCGCGTGTTCCCCTTCCTCCGACGTTATTTGCGCGTGTACACGCCGCCGCAACGACGGCGTAGGCGGCGTTCGAACGCGTGTTCGTATGGGAGCGTATGTGTGCACGTGTGTGTGTGTGCGCGGGCGCACGAGCGTGTGTGTTCCGCGAACCGACAGAAAGTCGGGAAATCACTCCGCCAATATGAGCCAGTCGGCGGCGGAGGTGGGAGCTCTGGACGCGAAGACTCATTACAATAACATGAGTCATCGGGGCGTGTGATGGGCCCCCGCCTCGTATGAATGTGCTATTTATCTAGCTAGTATTTACTTAACAATATCTGCCGCTAAGCAACAGAGGCACTCGGGCGGCGTCGGGGCGGCGCGGGGGATGGAGATTGGGGGTGGGGTAGGGTGGTCTGAGCGGCGGCGGCCCGTAGGCGGTGCCTCCACCCCACCCGCTCCGACCGCCGAGCCACCCCCACCCGCACCCTTCGCCCCGTCGAACGCGCTCGAACAACGGTCGGGACGCCCCCACCCCCGGTCCCCCACCCTCGCCCGCCCTGCCTGATCCCCACACATAGCTAAACTGACCGGAAATTATTTTGAAATTCACCAAGAAAAATACACACACTGGCGCAGCGCGCGCGGCCGGGGTCGGCGGGGGCGGCGGAGGGAGCGAGAGCGCCCCGAGCGCGGAGGTGCGTCCGACAGAGACGGAGGAGAGCGCGTTCCGTATACATTTTTTAAATTTTTTATGTATGGACGCTACGTATGTGTTTATAGAGGGGGTGTATATATGACGGTGCGCGGAGGAGGGGGAATGAGGTATGAAATAAAAAAAGGGATGGAAGGGGCGGGGTGAGGTTTTGGGCTATCGTTACATGACAAGTAATTTATTGGAATGTTTCCATTTCATAATATTTTTGTTTAATTGAAGGAAAAATATGATAGAGCTCCCTTGTCGAGCACTCGAGGCGGGGCGCCGCTCGCGCTTGTGTGTACACATGCATCCATACACTATGACTTCAAACTCGGAAACGTTATATAATGATTTTTGTTATGGAAGTGACTAAAAAACAAAAGGATATGAACTGATGCGTCCGCGGCGGCGGTGGCGGGAGCTTTTTGTTATTTTTTGGAAGCGCCGCGGCGGGCGCGGCGGATGGCGGCAGGCCGGCGGCGGCGGACGGCGAGGGCCGGGGTCGCGGGGCGGGAGGTGAGGAGGCGAGGCCGCCGCGCTTGTATTTGCTTTTTATTATTATTGGCGAGGCCCTCGGCGGTGGCGCCCCCGGCAATTGTGCGCTATTCTGGGCCGGTAATGGAGACCTGGCGCGGCCCCGGCCCCGCCCCCTTGCGCCGCCGTCGCTGCCCGCTCCGCCAGCTTGGCTGGGCCTCTCGACTCGCGACGTGTGTGCGTGCGTGTGTAGTGTTCCTCAATAACATTACAACGCTGTGATTGCTAGCGCCGCGCGCAGAAAGTTGGTGGCTTCTGGGGCGCGGTGCGCCCGCGGCGCGGCGCGGTGTGGGAGGGGCGGGGGAGGGGGCGTGCTCCGCGCTCGCCGGCCCATGAGGCGTCGCGACCGACCAGAGACGCGCCTCTTCCAGCGCGCTTACCTGGCGGCGCGGCGGGCGCCTGCTGCATGCGCCACCGCTAGGGTGCCCTCCGGGTGCCGAGGGCGCCAGAGAGGGATTGTGGAGGCTGGGGTTGCTGGAGCGTTACGAAGAGGACGGGGGAAAGGTTTTGACGGTGAAAATCACCTGCTTCACGAGGGAATAAGAAAGAACTGAAAGTAATTCATGGTTTTATGAATGTTGGTTTTGAAATAAAAGAGTTAGACAAACTTTCTAAGAAGAGACTACGTCGTAAGATGATTGATAATTGCAGTGCATGTTTTGGTACAGGGATTCAACCTCATTTATATAACAGAAAGTCAGAAAGCACAGGTAAATTCGTTATCTGAAAAGTTATTGATCACTAAATGTGATATTGTATGTCATTGAAATTTAAGTATGTGTGTCTTTAAGTATTGTCCGGAAGGTATTAGCATTGCTCTAAATTATTTTTGTAAAAGGTTTTCTCTGTATTTTTTGTAATGTTGTTCGTTAAGTTAATACTCGTACATTCTTATATCGTACCCTTCAA